>JAIPRL010001694.1:0-75346 GCA_025469235.1 Pemphigus obesinymphae
TATATATATATATGTTTATTAAAAAAAAATGTTAACCTTTTAGTTGAAAATATCTATTCAATAGTAAACATTTCTAAAATACAAATAAATAATAATAAATATTATAATTACTCGAAGCATTTGACAAAATTAGAGCCGTTGTCAGTTGTCAGATGACTTATCATAAATATTAAATTCAGAATAAATTGATTCCATCGTTTTTTTGCTAGCAAATCATATGTATGACTACCCTTTAATCTTCTTATAGCCAATAAGCAAGACTCTCTTTCAAGTGATTTTGGTTTAATCAAATGACACGTCGTACCCAAATAAGATCTGAAAAACAATATTTAAATTATATAGTATAAATTAGATTATAATTTGTTTAAAATAACAAACATTTTGAATATAGTCCAACAATCAGCAGTGGTAGTTAAATGATCTACTTTGGAAAATATGCTTTTCATATTTTGTTGAAGGACTTCATGTTGAGTTTCTATATTTTTCATTAAGGTCTTCCTTGACAATACATGACGACCAGGATATCCAGTTGTAATCAGATTTTTAAAATCAATCTGTTCTACCAAATTAAATGGTAATGAAACATTTATAATCACATTTTGAATCATCAAATTCAACTCATCTAAAAAAATTAATTTGATTGATATTGATATTAAGTGAAACAAGCAATAATAGGCACACTTTTATTTTGAAATACAATTTAAAATTAATAAATAAATTAAAATAAAATATTAAACATAGGTAGATACTTCACATCCCTAAACATAAATTATTTTTATAGCCTTATAATTTAATATGTCACTGTGTGCCAATTTTAAGAGGATATGATACCCGCATTTGCTGTTTCCGTCTTACCTAATTATAATTTACAAAAATTTACATTCAGCATTTTTATCACAACTTTGTAATTTCTTACTTTGTAATGTAGAGACGAGATTATTATCTATGCTTTAGTGGATCATGTATAGGAAATGTACAAATAATATGAAAATATCATGTTTATGGGTATAATTGTGTAAATTAATATTAGTATCTGTAAGCATTGCTGCCTACAACACGTATTATAACATGATCATTCAATTTTAAGGAATAAATAAGAAAAACTATCATAAATGCCAATGTTAATATTTAGAATAGTTGTTATCATATTAAAATCAGTTTTTAAAATCTTTATCAGGCAATTCAATCAATCACAACTTATTAAAAAAACTTGATACACCTATACCTATATCATATTTAAAATATAAAATTGACAAAAAATAGGTCTTTTAAGTACCTATATAAAACTCATCTGTCGAGAGACACTTTAAGTTAATAATATAAAATTAATAATGATTAATAAACATATTTAGGTAAATACTTTTGCTTTATAATATAAACTTAAATTTTTGACAAAAATGCATAAGACCAATCTTACTTTGAGAAACTGAAGAACATCTTTTAGAAAAATCTAATATCGTAGTAACTTTGGACTTTTTATCTTTCATCTCCAATTCAGTATTTAATTCTAAGTTCTCATCGTCGCAGTCTTTACTATCACTTTTTCTCTTAAGTTTGGTTTGAACAAATTTTTCATTCTCTGCAGTTGATTTCCAAACATTTTTATGTTACATCTAAATCAATAAAATACAAAACAAAATAGTAGCCTATACAATTTAAAATAATTCTTACATTTATTTTTGATACAATTAAATTATAGTGTATTAGTATTTAAATACCTATAGCTACGTCCTATAAATTCTTCTTCTTGAAGAAATAAATAGGTAAATAAATACCAATAGTAGGTACTATTCAAGTAATTCTTCCAATTAATTTAACCAAAAATATATTAGCTAGTAGCTACCATACAAAGCAATTTAATGAAAAAAACTAGGTATACTTTTAATTTTTTTTTTTGTGTTTTATTTTATCATTAAAATTAAATATAGGTTAAAATAGGCTTTAGCATCTGGGAAAAAATGTCAAAATATCGAAAAACGTTTTTTTATTTATATACCAATCGTAAAAAGTACATATCCCTCAGTCAGAACTTCGATTTTTAATTTTTCCACCTTTTTTCAATACGCCCAATGTCTTTTGGGTAGAGACGTAGAGTAAAAAATGTCAATATATCGAAAAACTCCATATAATTTTTTTATTGATATAGGTACCATCAGAAAATAATATCACGGGATAAACCTTTTGAATTATATTTGTTTTTACCTCACTTTATAAATAATTAATAAAATATCTATACAAGTAGGTAGTTGTACGTAATTAACAAACTTTCAAAAGATCAAGAAATATTAAGCAAGAATAAATGTAGAGTACCTATTTAAGGAAAGAGAAAAAATGTATTCTAAAATTGTTTTTCCTAAGCTACTAAATGAGGTAAAAAAACTTAAAATTCAAATTGTTATCCCCCGATATTATTTTCCGAAAGTATAAAAATGAAAAACTTTTATGGAATTCTTCGATATACTCGTTGCATTTTTTCCTAGACCCAAAAGCCCCAAGGTAGTAGTTCTGACTACGGCATTCTTTTTACGATTGGTATGTAAATAAAAACCCAAATACCTAACGTTTTTTGATAGTTTTTTTCCCAGATTCAAAGACCAGAGTTCAACCAAATTATATTTCCACCATTGTCTTATATAGGTACATATCACATCAGTTTATAACAGAAAAAAACAATATCATAGTTACAAGAGCAACTTTAACACGTAACTATAACTAACACGTTGTGGTACCTATGCCATTATTCTTATAATATTTTATTGTATATATAACGTACCTACTATAAATCTAAAAGAATTTACAATTTGTGTGTTGTGTATTCCTTTAAGAGTTAATTATTATTAAATATGTATATTTATTTTCAAATGGGTAGGTACCTATAATTTTTTTTATTATTTACCTATTCGTTGAATCAGTATTTATTAAAGTAGAATGCCTATATAGAGAATAAATTAATAAATATAGTGTTTTGTTAATATGAAGAAGGAAAATAGGCTAAATAGAGAAATTATAGATAGGTACCTAACCAGACACCCAATGAAAAATCGCATGGTGCATGTAATACGTACCTACCTATTTAAATTGAAAAATATATAGGTATAATAGGTATATAGGTAATAGGTATATACCTTGGTATATAGGTATATATAGGTATAGAAATAAATATATTTTTTAAACACAATTAAATAATGTATGAAGCTAGTAGGTACTTACCTCTAAGTGCTTTAATAAATTAGTACTAGTTCTTGTATCTGCTGTTAAAACTTTGGACGAAGCACAATATTTTCAGTGAACAATATATTTTTGAAAACTTTTAAAATCTTCTTTTAAAGAAATAATTTTAAAAATATCATCATATTTTGGCCAAGGAAGGCGATAGGTATATATTTTACCATCAGTGCTAAGAGATTGACCAGATCTTTCGTCAATTTCGTTCAAATCCGCCATTTAAGTAGTATAAAATATTAATATATAATTTAAATCAAAATTAAGTGCCTATATTGTAATAATTTGAAAAAGGATAATTACCAAAAAATTTACACATAACACTGAAAAAAACACGTTCACTTTCAGAAACAACAGAGAGTACAACGTTTTGTGCTGTGAAATGACATTGTTTTCGCTCGTCTGAAGTCACTCGCACGCACATATAGGTACCTACATACGATGATGGTCTGAATTTCAAAGAAATCTTGATTATTGCTTGCACAGGTGATTAAAGTTCAACACATTTGGAAACATTTGACATCTATATATATATAACATATTATGATGGTCATTTCTAAGATTTACCTACCTATATGTATAGTTTATTGATATAATATATAATACGCCATACAGGCACCAATTTATTTATTACTTATTATAGGGAAATCATAATAATATCTAATAGTTTTCTCTAGTTAGCTTGTTGCTACAAAATTGAAAAATAACATTAGTCCCATTAAAAATAGTAGACAAAGAAATAATGTATTAATATAAAATATAATGTATAGAAATATACATACTTATATACAATTACAAGAGCAATTTATATGATGAAAAATAATGAAATTATTTTTAAAATGTGATTTGACGTTAAAAAAGTATTCCGAATACTGTATTCAGAATACTTGTAAAAAGTATTTAAAAAGTATTCGGAATACTACCCAAGTCTAACAAACTTACATTATGTTTGAAGACATGGTAAAATTAATATTTTGATTTTGTTAATTTTATTATGTCTGGAGGTATACAAGTTTTTAAATTTCTTAAGAAACATTAATAAACACTCACTAATTTGTTTTTAGTATATAGTAAAAATAATCTGTTGGTATTTTTAATTTATAACTTTTTATTAATTATATTGTACAAAATTATGAAGCATAGTATAATAAATGTAGTACACATACACATAAAATAAAAATTCTAAAAATAATGTGATAATATATTTGGACTTAAAAAAATAGTAAATTTTATAATGAAAAAGTATATAAATATATTATATTTATTTTATATACAGTATACATATATCTAAATATCTTAATTAAATTAAAATTAAAATCAAACTTTTATTTTTATTGCTTCCCTTATTCTATGTACTATCTACGTAGGTTGTCCGATAAATAAGTTACAAAGTTATTTTTAGTGTTAGCAATGGACTATATCGGTCAGAAATTTCTAGAATTGATAATATAATATGTAACAAACAACATATTTTATGTGTCATGACTATTATAATTTAGTATTCCGTCAGCTACGTAAATATAAAAATGGAAAACCAATATTTAAGTTGCACAAAAGAAGAAGTTTGCTTTTGTCATTTGATTTTTTAATTTTCAAAATGTCTCTTTGACTGAAATTCATAGAAAAATAACCAAAGTGCATAGCCTGCATGTAATGTCTCGAAAAAGTGTAACGGTCTGGTGTACAAAATTTATTTGTGTCTAGAAGTGTTGAAGATGAGATAAGAAGTGATCGACCAATAAGCACGACAATGCAACCCCACATTCAGCGAGAAAAACCAAAGCTTGTCTGGAAAAATACATGTGGAAAGTATTGCAATATCCACCATATAGTCCTGATCTGGTACCTTCAGATTATTTTTTTTTTTGGTCCATTAAAAAAACACTTAGGAGGAACTCATTTTCAAAATGAGGAGGTCATGAACGCAGTTATCGAGTACTTCGATGGAAAATGTACTGCGTGTTTCCAAGATAGTATTTTTAAGTTACTCCATCGTTGGAATTTGAATGGTGTTTATGTAGAAAAATAGTAAAATATATCTTATTTATCGTTTAAAAGTTTTAAAGTAATAAATTAATTTTTCATTATTCAGTATATTTTTGAACCTTATTTATCGAACAGCTTACGCATATACAGTTTTTCATTTTTGAGGAGAAAAATAAATTACTAACTCTTCTAAGATATAAATTGGTTATACTTCTTAAAATAAAATAATAATTAATAGTACAAACCACAGATTATATTTAAAAAAAATAAAACCCAAATCCACAAAAATTAACATTTTTATTTTAAGCAAATACAGTATTTGCTTAAAATAAAAAGTACATTTTTGTGGATTTGGGTTTTATATTATTTTAAATAAATTATCCACAAGTACTCAAATTTAAATATAAATACTACATATTATAATCATACTCTTACAATTATTTAAATTTCTTAAAAGACAATGAACATTCGGGATATTGTTAAAAAAAAATTGTATATTACAATATTTACTACATTTAGTTGTTAAGGTTCTCACTTAATACTTCAGTGTTCCATAACTGACGATAGGCCTTTTTTTTTGTCTGGCTAAATACACAAGTGATTGATTTTATCATCATCAGTTTTATCCTCATTAATTTCATTATTGTAGGTGAATATTTTCTCACAAATGTTATATGTTTATTATAATGCTAATTGCCGTTTGTGAAAGAACTTAACGTGCAGCTTCAAAAATGTTTCCGTTGCATAAAAATTGTTACAACGATCACACTGGAAATTTTTAATCAAGAAAGAGGGATGGATTTTATTCATATGCTCTTCCAATTGTAATGCACTGTAAAATATTTCATCGCAATGTGTGCATGGATATATTTTGTTTAAGCAGTGCATATTGGCATGTTTCAGTCCAGACAAATGGGACCTCTGTTTCCTACCACATATATCACATTGGTATGGGATCAATCCATCACTTGATGGTTCATAAATAAGCAAATTAAAATAGGGTATATCAACATCAGTCTGTTTTATGCTCGGAGAATTGGATACGATTGGATCATTTTTAATCTTAATATTTGTATGAATCTGGTTCAAAGTCTCTTTGTTTGGTAAATTATGGAGACTATGTTCATCAAAATGATACTTATTTATATTAATTGTCTTATTACATTCGTAAGAACCATTAATTACTTGTGATGTCTCTGCTTTATTTGGCTTACCATTTTGTATGTCTGAAACACTATTTTGTTGGATTTCTGGTAAATTTTCGTTGATTTCACAATTGGAGGAACCATCTACTGCTTGCGCCATCCCTACTTCATTAAATATGTTATTTTGTACACCTGAACCATTATTATTTTTGATTTTTGATAACATTTGATTGATCTTACAAACAGAGTTAATATCCACCTCCTGCATCATTTCCACTTTTTTTTGCATATCATTATTTATGATTGAATGCTTATTCTGTAGGATATTTGGTAGCATTTTATTGATCTCATAATAAGAGAAACCATCCATCCCTTGTACCATATCTGTTTTATTAGTTGTACCACTATGTATAGATAGTGAAATATTTTGCTGGTAATAATCTAATGGTATTTCATCGGCCTCAGAACTGCCAATAGCCTGGTTAATGTTTGTAATGTTTTTATCATTTGCATGGTCATCTAGTATATGATTATTCAATAAAATTTGAGTTTTGTACTTTAAACCACAAATGTCGCAATCTAACCACTTTAAAGTGGTGTGGCATATATATATGTGATTTACCAATTGATCTTGTCTTAAATATTGATAATTGCACGGTTTGCACAAATAGTAGTTGATTTTATTATGTTTTCTATCATGGTTTAATGCAAATTTAATAGATGATGATTTTATGTCGCATAAATCACACTTATATGGCAACATGTGTTTGTGGATAATATCAACATGAATTTTCTTAATTCTCAAGCTGGTGAACCACTGGCTACAGCTATCACAATATATCCTTGACAACGGTTTGCCACTTGAAACAATTTCTGCATCATTTATGTTATTTTTTACGGGGTTAAGATTCTTGTGAATAGACATAATATGTGAATTCAATAGTTCTTGTAATTTGTACTTGGCATCACACATGTTGCATTCTATCCACTTGAAAGTGGTATGGAATTTATATATGTGGTACACCAATGATAACGATCTATCAAATTCTTTTTTGCATAGTTTGCATTTCACATACGAATTACGTGACTGAAAAAAATGATAAGAAAACTGCTTATTACAATGTTTATATGGACCACATTTATGTTTGTTCATCATATTGGTATGACTTATTACTTACTTTGCGTTTTTGCTTTTTCTGCTCGATTTTTTCTACTTTTACGACAGATCCATCTTCATTCATTTTTTTTCTGTAATCAAATTTGACCGTTTATTAGATGGTTTTTAAATTGTAACTATCCTCTATTGTGTATGCACTTTTGAAAATACATAACAATTTATAATTATTATTATATCAATTATTTTATTAATATATTTACATTATTTTTAATTCTATAGCCATACTATTTGAATATTAAATATATTGAGTAAAATATCAATGTCATAAAGTTAAAATTATGGTTTGAATGATTCTTCTAATTAGACAAATTTCTGGAAATGAATCCAAATAAGTAATCTATTTTAATTTATGCATAATATTTTACATTAAATACTAACATCTGATTAATTAAATAAATTAAAATTATAATATAATATAATATTGATTCATTGAATAAATGTAAATACGAGTACATATAGGTTTTTTATTTTAATTATGTATTATATATATATTATTATCGTTATTTATTATAAATTAATATGTTTACATAATGTAATATATGGAAGAATGTACTGAAAATTAACAAATCATCAATTTACTATTTATTTTTCTGATAAAATAAATAATTTGTTAAGAATTTATAAATGAATTGATTGAATATAATATGTTTAGATTTTGAAATTCAACATCAAACTTTTAATTCAATTCAACAAAATATTCAATGAAAACAACCAATCAATTAAAAAAATAAATAAATAGATGATTTCAATAATAATTAAATAATTTAATATCTATTTAAATACAGCATAAAATGTATTTCGAAGTATCTATAAAAGTTTTTGGAAGACATTAATAGCTTTGAAAATTAATCAAAATAATGTACACAAAAACTAATGTAAAAAATATATTTTAATTGTATACACAATATTTTATTTTAAATATATTTTATAATGATATGAAAAATATTTTAAATGTAATTCAATATTTGATGAAAAATGCCATATTTCTACTAAAAAAACCATATTCTATATAATAATATTATATATTCATAATCTAAAAAATCAATTTAAATATTGAAATATATGTCCAATTTAGGTATTTTAAGGCGTGTAAGCAAAACCTTGTTAAATTCCATGAATAAATAAAGGAGTTGTGGGTTTGTAACTTAGGATTACTTATTAATTAGGAAAAAGTGTATTGTCATGATTAAAAATTGAAACTAAATTTTTGTAGTTTCGAATTTAAAATATAATTATAATATTGTTTAATAATGCAATTGCTCTTTTAATACATTTATAAATAATTAATGTGTTATAAAAACAATTTCATTTCAATTATCTGATATAAAACTGATTTTCTACTAAAAATATTTAATTATTATCATATGTGTATTTATAGGTTTTTAATTATTACAATATTATTTGATTAGTTTTATAAATTTTATGACTACAATATATATTTAATGAATATAGAACTGATAATACAGATAATTATTAAAGGAAGAATATCCAATTGAATTACTAGAGAATTTTGTTGAAATATATTACAGGTATCACCAAATACTATTTATAAATTTTTATAAAATTTACACAATTTATTTCTCAGTATCAGAGTATTTGAAAACTTGAAAACCTATACTATAGTGAATCTCAATTTTTCACACAAGATTTTAATATCTAAATAAAAAAGAACACAGGCCAGTGAAACGGTATTATCAAATCTACTTACAAAATACTTTTAAAATTATTTTACCCACTGCGAAATAAAAATGAAAAAATTATTTTTATTATTATTATATAGATACTATATACCTACCTATTATATTTGTATATCTATATTATATGTAACTACACCTCATTTTAGAAAAATATACATGGCTACTATTTCAAATGTGTTAATTAGTTTTTATACAGAAATATTATCGATATAGCAGTTTATTTTATGGGTTTATATATTATGAAATATACTAATAATATAATTTGTTCAAATAAATTGATTATAATCATTGTTCGTCATTATATTTAAAATGTATTCAATTATTATGTAACTATTAATGGTGGTGAGAGATATCTGTCATATGCTGATAAGTGCGAAGGGGGAGGCGTCAGAATCATTGTTAGCAGTCCTTAATCGTTGAAGTCTCATTTACCCATTAAGTTTTTATTTTATGTCTTATTAAATCTAGGAGAGGGGGTTATCGGACTTCTAGGCTGACGAAATAAAGTAGGGGAATTTGACGTTTAACGATATTTACTAACAAGAGGGAGGGGGTCATGAAAGGCCAAAAATATGCTAACGTAATACATAAACGTCTTGAACGCCCCCATATACCTAGGCAAATTTCGATTTTATTCTAATGATGAGATTTTGAAAATTCAATACGTATCTTTAAACAAATACCATAGTATTTGACGTATTTTTGATAAACGGATCAAGAGAATAAAATAGAAAAATGAATACAGATTATATATCAAAGTTATTGTTTAAATGCATTAAAAATACTAGGAATAAACGTTTGTTACTTACTATGTTCGCGTAAATCGTACAGGCGAGTTCAACAAACAAGTGTCGTATCAATATGTAAATGTGCAATAAGATACGCTGTGAATGAAGGGCAAATTTATATACTGTACTGTATTAATGAAATTAATCATAGTATTAAATAAAATACACACACGGACATCAATAATGTGAATTATATTATACTTGTTTAGGTATGTAGTTGTGGAGGAGGACGGTACAATGACTAGCTTTTCTAAATTCGCATGTGCGCTATGTTACCAGATACCACTCGTGGTATCAGCAAGGAGGTTAGAAATACAATTATCCTGAATCTTTGTAATTTTTTTTTTAATTTATGAAATAAACCGCATTAACAGGATTAATTAATTTTTTTGATGAATTTATGTTTGTCTCTCCATCCAGTCTCACATAACTCATAAGTCCAGACGGTGCATTTCACCAGGACCCACGATGATTATGGGTTCATAACCACCAACAACTATTGTTATTTTTTTTTTAATAAATAATAATTTATAACTTATAATTATTTTTATATAATAATTTTAAAATGTTTAAGAAGTGGGCCCAATTACCTATAAATATTTATTTGAATCGGGAATTTGGGTCCTCAAGTTACGCCGTATGTCACTGCCTCTCCCTCAGATTTTTCTATGTGGATGCTCACGAATATTCGTATACCTATACGTTAAAGAGAACTAATAAACTATGAAAATAAATTTACCTTATTTCCACCATTTGTATCAGAACTGCTTTTTTATTATAATTTATAATAGTATCTACCAAGGCTGGGAATTAACGAGTTAAAAGTTAAAATTAAGTTAAAAAGTTAAGTTAATTTTAATTAAGTTACTCAACGCGTTACTTTTTTTTTAAATTAACTTTTAATAAGTTATTTTTTTATTTAACTTAACATGTTAACTTCAAGTTAACTTATACAAAAGTACTTAAATTAAGTTAAATTTTTCCCAAAAAATATAATGCAAATTTTCGAATGAGAACTTTGCTTTTTAGTACCTATACAAAATTTTAATAGGTACCTAAAATATTAGCATGTACGTAATCGATAAGAATCGATGCACCACTCACCCAAACGCCGAGACATTGGCCATTCACGAAATTATAATGTTAAATAATTTTAATATAGAATACCTCTACCTAGTATACACTAAAATACAGGTGCCTAGAGCGGCTATATAGTTATGTACCTACCCGCTTGTATACCATTGTTCATTTTGTATTATCAATGTTTTCCAAAGTAATAAATATTAAATAATAATAATGTTTTAAAAATAGTTAATATACCGAATATAAATTGTTATCGAATATTTATTTATTTTCACAGATGGATAGGTTCCATTTTTAACAAAAATTTTGAAATGTCTTTATTGTTAAAATATAATAAAAAATCAATTACATTTTGTCTCTATAATTTAATTAATATTAAATATATACACATATAGTCACATAGATACAGGCTTATCTCATTTATATGACATTTATTAAAGGTTTGAAATTTGTTTTATTTTTATCTAAAAATTCAATATAAAAAATAATGGTTTTATTTACAGTTTTTCCATATTGGGCTGAGCACAATCTTTTTAACTACATGGAGGCTGGTATTTATGTCTACGCAGTATATAAAATATATTAAAGCGATGGGTACTGTTTATTTTATACTACATTAGTGTGAATCAAACAATAATGTAGGTATCTTGACAGTTTTTTTTTTAAATTATTTTCTGATTTCTGATTTATGTATGGATTTTAAAATGACATTTTGTATTTTCATTTTTACATGTATACACTTTTTGAAGCAGAAGAAAGCTCCAGTGGTATTTTTGAGTGTAAAAGAATAACTATCCTTTTTTTACCTTTTTAAGATATATAGATATATCGATTTTTTTTCTTAATTAGGAAATTTTAACTTTTAACTTTAAAAGTTAACAAAAAATATACGAGTAACTTTTAACTTAACTTACTTATATTATTTTTAATTAATTTAACTTAACGAGTTAAAAAATATCGTTAACTTGCCCAGCCTTGATATCTACCTAGTTAACAAATTAATAATTATAAATATTAAATGTACAAGTTTGTGCCCATAGGGTTAAGATTATATTTTGTACAAATACTAAAAATGCAACTTCAGACAAAATAATATACATCATACCTTATAGCGTTAAGACAAAAAAAATTGACAGCGGAGTTAGCCTGTAAAAATCATACAAATTAAGAAGAAAAATTTAAAACATATAATCAATTTCTTTAATTAGTAATTTAATTATCGACCAATCTCTAATTTAAATTTTTAATTTTTAATGTAGCAAAAGTTTTCGAAAAATTATTAAGAATAGATTAGTTAATAACTTAGAAGCTAATAATGAATTAATTGAAAACCGATTTGATTTTAGACAAAAAGCAAATAGCTATAGCTAAAACAACGAATCTCATTTACAATTTTTTGGAGGAAGGGAAAAAATGCACAACGATTTATCTTAATTTGGTTAAAGCTTTTGATACGTTTAACCATAATATTCTTTTACAAAAAATGAAAGATATGGTATAATTTGGATCAGTTTTAGCATTATTCTCCTTTTATCTAAGTTGTAGAAAACAATCAGTAAAAATAAATAGGATGTAGTGATGAGATGAGTCATGAGTATTAAATATGGGAAACCTCAAGGAACAACGATATCATCAATTTGTTCAATATACAATTATGACATTCAATATTTACAAAAAGGTTCTTTCGATAACATGCATTTGAGATTACAAACCAATCAGAACTCATTATTCATGTTGCCTTGAAAAAAAGATCCGTGGTTCCACATTTCAATTTTCTGCGAAGATTTTATGGCTATGACACATGGTGAACGTTAGACGCGCATTAAACGCTCGCTGGTATTTTTGCCACTGTTCACATGATTTTAGATTTCACGCGTTTTATATGTGTGTATAGGATGATATAGGACAGTCAAATTATCTCATTCGTTGAAGATGGAAGTTTCAGAAGTAGTTTGTTTATGGATTCTGTATTGACGAAGACAGCGTCGTAGACAAAGAAAAAGAACTTCTTGGGTTCATCCTATTTTACAAAATAGACTTACCACAAGCTTGTACATTCTCCCAGTCTCAGAAATTATGAAACCAAATTTTTCAATAATTTCAGGATGTCCATTCAATATTTTGATAATTTGTTGAAGCTAATAAAGGAAGAAATTACGGCTGAAGAAAATGTAATTAGGGTCACAAAAAAATGAGAAAAATATCTTTTTTTTGCTGATTTTGTTTGAATAATGACTAGGTACTTATCATATCCTCAATTTCATCGATGAATAAATCAGTATCAATAACTATGGTTCTACCTATCGCCTAAAATCACGCGTTGTAACTGAACACATTAAGGAAAATCTATACATGTTAAAACATCAAGTAGACAAGGTATTCGCGTTAACGAATTTTTTCGCGTCTCATTTTGGAGATTTAATTTTGTTGATATACATGTTAGCATGTACCTACATATTCATGTACATATATATTTATAACATATATATAAAATATATATATATATTTCCACCATACATACTACACCATAGCATAAGACTTTGGTTTTCAGACTCATGTTATTAATAACACTAATATAAATTTAATAGGTAGGTACTTGTAAGGTAGGTAAATATACTTTGAATAATCCTCACCATAGTCAACTAGACTATGGATCTATATTTTTTTTCACTTTTTTAATACAATTTTTATTCTAGATAATGAAAATTATAATATTATTTGGAGACCGGTTTACAGTGAAACATGGGGCACAGTGAGATACAGGCAGAACCGTAGCAAGGGCTTAGCGAAACTGGCCCAGGCAAGGGTGCAACAAAAAAGGGGGTACAAAAATTGAAATTCAGTAATATCTCTCCCTAAATTTCTAAGATTGGGGGGGTGAAAATTTGACGGGCAAAATCTTGTAAAAGTAAGTTGATGACTTTCGGTTTTTGCTTATTAACTATATTTTTAAGGAATGGTGGACGACTTTATTCCTTATTACCAATTTAGGGGTGGAAATTCGGTTCTATGCCAAGGACGCTATCAAATCTTACTACGGCTCTGGACACAGGTCATATTTCCCTGTAAATTATAAATTTATATTATTGATGATTAATAGGTTTTATAAGTATAATGATATGAAAGTTTTAATCCAGTAATGGATGTAAAACAAAAACTGACTACGTGTTATTAGTGTTTTGTTGGTTTTTGTATATCACTTGTTCGTTATAAAATTTAAAAAAAAAATGTTTTCTAGATTTTATTTTTGATTATAGGTAGGTAAGTAAATTTAATAGTTATAAAAAAAAGCACATAAAATTATGTCTTTTGGGATAATTTAGCTATTTTTTATGAGAAAATTTGTATATTTTTTAATAAATCAAACTTATAAAATACAGAATGGGCACAATGAGATGGGACATAATGAAACATTTTTGGTAAATACTTTTCATTATTGTTTAGAGTAATTAATTTAGTTATTTAAGCTATAAATAATATAATTTATAAATCAAATACATCAGTTTATTTTTAAGTAATAAAAAAATCAAGAAGTAAAATAATTCATAAAAACATATTGTGTGATAAATTTCAGAAATGGGCTATTAATTTATTTCAGTATTAAAGTAACTATTTCGATAGATATGACATTTTCAAATAATAATTTACTACACTGTGTACGATGTCAGGACACAATAAAACAAAATTTAAAAATTTACATTATTAGTGCTACTACCAAATATTTTAAAGTTTTTTACTATTCTCACTATGAAAGATGATTTAAATGCTTAATCTATTTAGTAAAAAAAGTATAATTATGACATCAATAGAAATAATATTTTCACATATAACAGGGAGGGAAGTTTTTTACTGTGCGCGGGTCTCCCCTATTAAATCGCTAGATAGTACTTAATCTTCTAATTATAAATCAATATTTAGTAGATACTCAATTTGTACAACTGGAATTAAAATTTGTACATATTGAGTTTCCAAGGTATACGCAAAATCCTCGTGAAGCATTTCTCCAGCCCCCCCACAGTAGAAATAATAAATATTTTTCTAACACTGTTGTTATGTCAATATTTAGTACTTAATTTGTACGACATGTCCCGAAATTTTGATAAAATTCCTTCCTATATAAAATTGCAGAAAACAAGATATTCTATATATAGTTAGTTTGTCTAATTTTATTACAACAAATATTTTTAGTCAACAGTTAGGTATATGGTTTAGTTAGTTAGTTAATCTAACCCTGTGCATGATTATTATCTTTATGAATCCATCAAAAATAACACATTTCACGAAATTCTGAAAAATTTATATCTGTGGAACAATGATCATTGAAAATCTGCTGTAAATTTGTATTATCCTCTTTAAATATTATCAGAAAATGAATACTATCTCTAACTAATTGTTTTGGAATTTTTGAAATGTTAAATAAAATTTAAAATATTATAATTATATTATATATTATAAAATAAAATATTAAGTTAGCTCCTGAATGTCTACCCATATTAAAAAAAATCATGACTAGGTAGGTGTTTAATTATCACAAATAACGTCATCGAATATGAAAATTGAATTTTGTTACACTAAATTTGGTTTAATTATTTGTTTGGCATTATTAAATGTAAATAAATTAGCATCTTTAATATCTTAAATTATATTTTTCCTGGTTAGGTGTTTTTGGGTACAAATAAATATTTTGAAATATTCCATTAAATAATCCATTTATATGAGTACCTAATCAGATTAGACATTGCATTTGTTTTTCCTGATCCAAAAGGTCCGACCATTATCCCATGTATGCTATCAAGTAATAACGTTTTTTTAAGTACTTATTAAAATGTAAGTAATAAATGTAATAATTATTTATGTAAGTTATTTGGTCGAAAGTATTAATAAGTACCTTGTAAATAGTAGAAAGTAGTAAAAATAGACCTAATAAAATAGAAAATTAGACATTTAAATAAATGAATGACAAATTTGACATATTAAATTAACTAACAAATCAAAAGTATAAACAATTATAAATTAGTTTTCCCTTAATATAACTAACAAAACTACACTTAAGTTGGTTCAGTATTTAGGTAAAAAGTTTAATTAAATTCAAATAAATTCTTTGAGTAAATATATAATATAATAAACAAACTATAATATTATATATATTTTTTTATTTAAACAACAATTAAGTATAACATAGTTAACAAATGACTAACCTTAATATTATACAACATTATTTTATTTTATTTAAAGTCTAAAATAAATACATTTTTTATACCACAAACATTAAAATGCAAATTCTATCAAGATAAATTAAAAAGGAACTCGGTAATCACACCAACTCAAATTTATTTTAAATACAACTATGTATATTAGCTTCTTCCTAGTATTCCTGAAATACATTCTAATCGGATAAAATAAAATATGAATAGATAACCTAGTTAATATAATAGGTAATTCTTTATTAGCATATGTTTTATACTTTTGTCAGTTTGCATTTACTTTCTACAATAGCAAAAAAAAAAAAAAAAAATTCTAGGACCCGATATATTTTATTTAACATAGGTACAAATATATTAATATAATCTAATAAAGCATTTAGATGAGATAAATAATATTACATATAATATAACAACACTTTCACGCATGTGTATGTAAGCCAACAATTTATAAATACTTAAACTCATTTCACTCAGCCTTATAATAATTACAATATTTTTATTAAATATATTTATATGAATATTTGTATACCTATATTAATACCTATATATTAGGTATAGATTTTTTTTAATATTTTAATATTTTCATACAAAAATATATGGGTTTTCTGATTATATATATAACACGTTTTTTTAAAACTTTTCACCTGAAATAAAAAGTGGTAAAAATATTTAACTACACAAGTAATATTATTATACAATTTGAAGGTGTATGTTAAATATATTACCAAAAACAATAATAATAATAAAAATAATAAAAATTATAATAAGTTTACCTAAAAAATCACAATTGTCTTATTATTATAGTTTAACGTTTAAAATACTAATTTTCTTTTAGATTTTATTAAAGAAAGATTAATGATATTTTTAACAAATAAGGTAGGGAACATAGATGTATTATATAATAATCTGTAAATACATCATGTCTCTTAAAATTGTAAAATTAGTATAATGATGAGTTAACATGGAGAATCAATAACAAAGATTAATTTAGACTTATATAATAAAAAGAAAAACAACAAAATCAATAAAAATAAATAACAGAGTTCCTTACAGGTTTCTAAATAAAGCCTCTATAAGGAAACAAATTGGACGGTTGTATTATTTGCCATAATATATAAAATACATTTTGGAAATTTTTTACTGGCCGAGATTTTGTTTTGTTTATAATTTTATATTTTTACATGCAACATAAAATAATTAGTTATACAATTTTTTTCGATATTTAATAACCAATATGTGTTATAATAAGACGCATGTGGTTGTACGGTAAGTAATATAATTAAGGCCTAAAATAAGTAATTAAAATAACAACTACAAATAAGTACAATTTCCAAAAATGAATATCTTTTTTAAAAGGCATAGTTTTTCTATCACAATATTCAAATACATCACAAATGAAAAACAAGAAAAAAAATAACAAATATTCACAAACTTTCCATTATGAGTATGTAATATATTTTTATTTTATAGAGAATATAAATATTTGAGCTGTAATAAGTTATTTAAACATTGTAACATATAGTTTTAATACCCCTACTCAAAAAAAATATATGCAGTCAAAATAGAAATATTTTAAAATAACATTAATTCAAATGTCAAAAATTAAATTTTAGTTATTACCCAATGTAAATACATGATCCATTGAAAATAAAATTGTACAATATATTCTCAACATTTAAAACCATTTTAAGAAATAGTGATAGTGATAAATAATATAATACAAAATCTTTAATGATATAATTTGATGTTATTCATATAATATCATATCATGAATTGAATAATTAATTTGAATACAGGAACAATTTATTGATGAAACTTATTTTAAATCTTTTAATCATTTTAATATAAAATTAGTATTAAAGTTGTTATTTTTCATTTTATTACGATAATAATTGCATTATTTTTAAACATTACTAGTAATATTAGTATATTGTTTATCCATATATTAATAGATTTTAAATTATATTTAACAGAAAATTATACATAAATAATTTATATATATATTATGAGTACCTACCTAATATATTATTATTTTACTAGACTAGAAATTATCAATTTGAGTAGCTAAAGTCTGTGTATTACTAGAAGGACTAGAGAACATATTAATAGGTTGATCAGCATAAGACATAGTTGGTTCTTTGTTGATGACTTCTTTGTAATCATCAGAAGATTCATTGTTGTCAATAGCTATTTCTTCATCATCTCCTAATATTTTTAATGCTACCACTAGATCTTGGAGGATTTCAGTTTCCCGTAGTTCAATTAATTGGTAACGATGGTTAAATACTGACAGATGAGCAAACACACAATTTAAATGTGAATGCAAATTTAATAGTACTAATTCACGAAAGTGACCATGATAAAGATGTGCCAAAACGTGGAACAACAATCGTAAAATTTTTCTTACTACAACTTCAAACCCAACTGGAAATTCATTCGCTATAACAAAGAAAATTATTAATGAATTAGTAAATTTTTACTTGTAAAGGAATATGATTATTTCCATAAATTTTTATAAATATATATACCATATTTTGTTGGAAAAATGGTCTCATCATTAATAGTCTTTTGGACATATGTCATAACGTAGTCTATGTATAGGGGAGCAGCTACTCGAGACTTTTTACCTTTTTCATCAAACCATAAATAAGTTCTAATAAAAAACAAAACATAAAATGTATTTAATAGTTTTAAATATTATTGAATAGCAAAGGTGGCCATTTGAATGGAAACAATTAATTTATTAACAATTAACAGTTAAGTTAGCCTAAATGCCTTCAATTAAATTAAAAAATAAAATAAAGATGTAAAACTCAATACTCAAATTTTTTTTAATCATTCAACAATAAACTGTTTACTTTTTAAGTTTCTAAATATAAGTTTATATCTCCCTTGTATCGTTCTTAGTTACTTGTACATATTTAATTAATGTCTCTCATAAAACATTTATACCTTTCAAAAAGTTAAATAGAACTAATTAAACTAAATAGAAAATAATTAAATTAAAGAATGATAGTCATAAACTGCGGTTATTTTGAACAATATGCGAGTTATCACATTTATGGGGTAACAGATATTTTAGTATGGGTATAATTCGGCAATAGTCACTTTGGCATGTATATTTTAGCGGCGACAAAAAATAAATAAATAATAAATACATACTTCTAACTTGATGATAATTTATTTAGTTAGAAATATTATGTATTTATTAATACAAGTACTAAGTAGGTATACAATATAAATATAGTTAAAAAAAAAAAAGAAAAAAAAGTTTTATAAAAATATTTAATAATACAAGGCTACTTGGTTAAAGGTATATGATATGATATATATTATAAAAGTTATAATAGCTAATAGGTAGGTACAGTATACAAATGTTAATTAATAATTTAAAAAAAACTTTGAACTAACTAAAGTAATAAAATAAATAAAATGTATTGAAATAATAAAATTTAGGATTATTTTAATGTTATATTATGTACAATTTCTTTTAAATAATCAACACAATTTATATTGTTATATTCATTTACAGTTTTATATAATCGACAATTAATGTCAGTATATATTTTTAATTTTCTATGGAGACTCCCTCTAGTAGTAAGTTACACAAAAAATAAAAGGATTTTAATTACACAATAAAAACTACTTATTAAAAGTGTTGCATATTATAAATAAATGCTGTGCTAAAATGGCTTCACGCCAAAATGGCTGTGCCGAAATGTCTGCACCAAAATGTCCTAGACCTGCATTTATGTATTATTAATGGCCAAAAACTTATTACATATTATTTCACTATTATTTAATGAGTTTATTTTATTTTATATTATATTATATTATATTATTATTTTTATTTTATTATCTAAAATTGATCTTTTATATAATAAATTAATTTACACATACATTGGATATATCTATCAAATGTAAATATTTATTTTACCTAAACTAACATTGGAAAGTTACCAGACAGTGATATGTATTTATACTTTGTTTTAAAGAATAATATACTGGTTTGACACATCACAACTGTCAGCTCCAGTGCTAAATTTACTCCCACTATGCAGAAAAATATAATTTTAAACTCATAAGTTGGTTTGACAACTTTGAAACTATTTCCCAAATACTCATAAAATAACAAAAACTGCCTTTGGTAAAAAAAAAAAGCATCATAGTATTGGACA
The DNA here is from genome assembly GCA_025469235.1 of Pemphigus obesinymphae. Classification (NCBI taxonomy): domain Eukaryota; kingdom Metazoa; phylum Arthropoda; class Insecta; order Hemiptera; family Aphididae; genus Pemphigus; species Pemphigus obesinymphae. The sequence continues at coordinate 20,481 of JAIPRL010001694.1, forward strand.
GAACCGATTGTGGTATCCTTTTTTACATATTTTTCCAAAACGGACTTTGTAGTATCATGCATTCTATAACTTGAGAAATTAGACAGACTTCATCAATCAATTCATTATAATTGTAGTTTTTAAATAAATAAAACTATATTGAATATTGAAATGATTGATCATGAGTGTTTTATTGACAATCTTATTAACTTAAATATTCCAATATTTAGTTTCAAATGAAAATATATCAGCCACCAATAAATGTTTGTTTATACCATGACAAAATAAACAGGTATGACAGCAACTTACATGTTTTGGTTTAACTCGCGCAATCACGGGGGACGCTTTTCTCCGCTTATTGTCATCTCAGTATCTACGATTATCATGATTTTTGTTATCTTATTTTATTGCCACCTTTTTTGTTTTTTTTTGAAAAGAAATATTTAATTTACTTTTAAGCGTATTTTATAATTTGTTAATTCATTTTTAATTCAAATGAATATGTCAATCTATGTGTTTAGAGGTTGTTTAAGTGGAAATAGACGTAAAGGTAATAATTATATTATAGTTAGATAATTAAAAATAATAATCAATGTACTGTAAAAATATAGATTTAAGAATTAAACTTTATACTTACCCTTAATTACATAAATAAAATATTATTGAAGAAAATGTACATAATAATACTCGACGCATAACGAACACAATGTAATTATCACACATACTATCTTAAATCATGCACCGGTCTACCGAGAAAAGAACATTGATAACATTTGGAGAAAAGCAATATGGCGGTACTTGTGTATCACAAAGTTGCCAGCATACCTGTTTATTTTGTTATGGTTTTTACAACCATGTCAATTTGACAGAAGTAATATTGGGAAATAGTGTGTAGAAGTTTGTCAATGATCTTTAGATTAGTTAGGAATTAAATATTTTTGTATAGTGGGAAAATATTGGGTTATTTAGCTAAGGGTTGCTCGAGATATTGTCAGTTGTGATATGTACTATATATATATATAGTATTCAATATGACAAGCGAAATGTTTCAACCTTCTACAGACGAGCTCTTATTTATTCATAGTTATCAATTTTTGTGTTTCGTCTCACTCGACTCATAATGTTGATCCCTTTTATGTTCCTAAGTATAATACCAACTATATATGGGAATCAGTCCACTATTCAGGTTAATGAGACTTGGTAATGAGAACCCTTCTATAATTTTCAATAAACTGTAACAATATATGTTTTTATTTTAGTTATGTTTATTTTGTTGCTGTAGTATATGTTGAAATAATTTTATATATATTTGTCTTTTTTTCTCTTTTCTGTGAAATCAATTATTTTTTTTATAAAGTTTTACATTGTAAGTATTTAATATTTTATTGTTTTTCTCGGCCTTAATATGTATATTTGGGTTTATCCCGTTATTTATATTTAAATACAAATAAATAAATATAAATAATTTATAGTCTTATACTATAAGTAATTATGTATAAGTACAGATATTTAGCTTAAATAAATAAGTTAAGAAAGTCCAATCTTCGAGTATACTAAATTCTTAGTTTCTAAACGTTATTTAAACAATAAATTATAATTCCATAAACAATTTGTTTACCTATTATATTCATATGTAGAAAACAATACAAAAAATATTAATAACCAAATCAATAACATTCCTTGAAACTATATAATAAAAATATTGTAAAACACAATGAATAATACTCTATCTAGTAACCTAATCAACCATTTCCCTAATAACTGTTACTATATACTAGTATCTACAGACGAATGGTTTGACGAACACAATAGAGATAAAATGTGTCTATAAACTTGTGTTTAAAAATCTAAAATCATTGATTGCTGTAATTTGGTGGAGTGGAAAACTGTCCCGTTGTAGAGCTATGTATAATGTATTTATTTATAGCAAATAATGTTGGTATCTATATTGATATATGTAGTCAGCTATCTTTTTATATAAATTATATTGATATTATGCTCTATAGCTATGGTATACACTATACATATCGCACATGGTCAAAGGCAACTGCCAACCACTAGTGATTACAACATTACCTACCGTATTGAAGGACTTTTTTGAATGAAAAGTATTTCGCTCTTACTTATATATTATTATATTTGGTTTAAATGCAATTTTAATTTATACAAATTTATGTTTCCTCCAAAAATGTATTTTTAGTAAACTTTTTCAGTATATTTAAATATTTTATTGTTATAATAAAAATGAAAATAAATATAATTAATTATCATAATTTCATTACATATTATGTACAAACCTTCAATTTAACTTATAAAATAATTAGAACATAATTTAGTAACACTATTTAAATACCTGTAATTTGGTCCAACCATATCAGGGCATCCTGAAATGGTACAAAATTCTGACACAGTTCCATATATCAAGTTAGCATTGTCAAAAATTGAAATTGCTAAAATAAAAAAATAAAAATAAATTACATACATTATTAAAATATTAAAAACAACAAGCAAGTTACCTTAATACTTACTATGAGAGGCAAGCCATTCATTATAATCTATTCCATTTGGCATTTCAACTAATATTCTAAGATCAATATCAGGTAACTTTTTTTCTAATACAGCTTCTTCCAAATATAACTTGTTGTCATCATTACATAATTCCTTATCTTTGGCCTTTCGACCTTTCCTAAAAACAGAAATAATATATAGTAATAAAAACAAATCACTTGAATTAATTTATTTATTTTAATATATAGAAAAATAATTATAATATTATGACAAAACTATATTTATGTATGCATGAATATTTGCAAAATAATAAATGTATTATAAATGCATAATAATTATTATAGTAGACACAGTTAATATTAATTAAGGACGTTTGTTTAAATGATTACTTCAATCCAGTATTATAAAATATATTTTGTAAGACACTATCTATAATGATATATCTAATTGAAGTTTGATTAATAAAACAAACATTTAAATCAATATTGATATATAATTAATAAGTACTTCAATAAATTTATACAATATTGAGAGAGCTCAAGCATGTTTTAAAGAAGAAAGAGACAGAGGCAGTAAGATTACTAAAGGAAATGTTACTTGAAGGAATGAGGGGAAGTTGGAGGAAGATGGATGTAAACAAGATGATGCGGGAGACCAAATTAAGTGAAAGTGTTTGACTAGAGTGGCTAACCCATAATAGTTGGAGAGAAGGTAAAGAAGAAGAAAAATGAATAAATATCACAATATTAAATAGAAATACCAATTACTAATAATTATAAGTAATGGAAACTAAGAAATTCCTAAGAACAGGAACGGACAAGATCGGAAAAAATTGTTAATTTTATTCTAATTTAATTTGAATTGTAAAAATTGTTGGACACAATTTTTTTTAACAAAATGGTAAAATTTGACATTTTTAAGTTCAAATAATGTAGATTTTAAGACCTGAACATTTTTCATATAAGATAAGTTGTACTATATTTAATAAATTAAGGGTTAAAATTAAAAATTATTTTAGACTGAGCAAAGTGAGGAATGTATTGGTTTTACAATGTTTAAATATCATGTCTATATCAAAAAGTTTTTATAGAATGATCAAATAACGATCTTTCTTTTATACATTCTCAATAATTTCAAATTTCAAATCAATAATTTTGAAAAAATATAATTTATCATTACAATATTATATGTTAAGTATATAATATATAAGAAGTATAGTTAACATGAATTTACAATGTATAGTATGCATTATCATATAGTCAAGGAAGGTTGAAATATCATAATTTATGTTTGTTTTAGAAAACGTTGTACACCCAATTTTTAAGGGCAATTTTTATGAAATTTTAAGAATAATGAAAATCCAACAATTTTAATATATTGAAATATATTTTAAATGGAATTTCAAAATAGTCTTGTGTCAATATAATTTTTTATTGTTGTTTAAGCGTGATATATATTAAAAAAACATTTTTACATATTTTTCATTTTTAACAACTTAAGAATATAAAAAATGAAATAAAAAATAAATGATAAGAACCAAATTATTTAATAACCTATGAGCTGATTTTTGATATGTGTAATTTTTACACATTTTATGAGTTTAAAAAATATATTTTTTTTTAATAATTATATATATTAAAAAATCAATATATTGAAAAAAAGCTACGTATGTTGCTAGATAACATCATTAGTTACAATTTGTTTTTTGTTTTGTGTTTCTAACTTGTTTGTAAGTTGATAAAAATGAAAAAGTTTTTCATTGAAAATGTGTAGGTACGACATCCTCTTAATTTGAATGGGCTGAAAATATCATTAAAAATTCTTAAAAATATGAACGTCTTTCATGTTCATGTTCTCTTTGATAGAAACGAATGGCTTCCGTGTCATTTACAAAATATGAATATGAACGCATGTATATGGTTCTTTCGAAATACTGAGTATACTTACAGTATACACTGTACAATAGGTAGTTTTTCTTTCACCTTAAGGAAGTGAGGTTCACGTTTTTATATTAATTAATTTTTTTAGTTATGGATTTAATAATATATAAATTAATAAATTTGAAAAATAACATAAAATTTGGGTTTGTTAGGTAATTACTTATTTTAGTTAAATTTATTTTAAGAGTACCTACATAATTATATTATCAATTTATAAAAAATATATACAAATGAAAAATGCTATGTAAGTTTATCATTAAAAATTTGTAGGTAAGACGTCCTCTTAATTTAGTTTTATCAACTCCAACATATAATTGAAATTAAATTTTGAAATTGCTAAATGTTACTTATTTATTTTTATTTTTATTTAAAACCGTTTAAATAGCATATTATACATTTTAAAATTGAAATAAATTGATAGAATATTGCATCTATGGGTCTAATAATATTTTCCAATAAAAATAAAATAATGTTATACTTTAATTGTAACCTAATTATAAATTACTAGAAATATTATCTAAAATGTAAAATCTAGATTTATGAAAAGATTTGTATGTCATATATAGTCTGATCAATAATTACACATTTAAATATTTGATGAAATTTACATATAATGTAAAATATTGATTTTCTCATTTTAATTTATTCATAAATAGTAATATAATGACAACCAATATTTAAAAGTAATCCCTACTTTGAAACTTGTGTAAAATCGATCAACTTAATATTTTTCAAAAATAATATTTAATATACTTCAAAAATACATAACTGTTTATACATATAAACATCTAACACAATAGTGAATATAAAACATCGGTATATTATTTTGTATGTTCATTATTATTATGTAATAATATGTAGGTAATATTCCAATCATATAGATAAAGAAAATTGTATCCCATATCATACTATTCATCATGTTTAAATAAAACATAATTTAAACATTATTTTTATAACAAAACTGTTGTATCAAATATTTTAAATATATAATATTTAGATACTATTATTCCAATAATTTTACTCAAATACTTTAAAGTAAGTACTGATGACAACATACTAGATCAACTTTTAGCTAAACATTGAGATCAGTTACTCAGATTGGCCTTGAGTTATATATTTATATCCAATAACATAAATAATGAAAATATTATAATATAAATAAACAGGAAACTACAGTCGTGTTTATTGATAAAAAAAAAGCCAGTTAGAACAGTAGTTATATTAACAATTAACATTAACTTATACTTATTAAAAGTTATTTACCAACCTAATTAATTTAATGGTGTAAGATTTAAATAAATTACTAGATCAATTTTACTAAAAGTATTTTTATTTATTTTTAAAGTTAGTCATAAATTCATAACCAAAGTGCCTAGTATAAATTAGTTAAAAATCAAGTATTACTTAATAATTAAATTTAGTGAAATAGTTATTTAAATTTTGGTAAATTATGAGCAAGAAAAATAAAAAGTAGATTATTCATAATTTATATTGGTATATTACCTATTTCAAAACAAATTTTTTTTATTTACCTACATAAACTAGTTTCATTATTATGTAAGTTATTCTAATTTTTAATATCAAGTGTCAAAAATATAATCTGGGAAGAACAATAAAATAAAAAATATGTACCTACCATTTTATTAAAAAATTATTATTTATACATATTTGTTAATTTAAAAATACTTTTATATCTATATTTGTTCTATACATATACTTAAAATAGAATATTAATTATATTAAATATTCAATTTATTTATATAAATTCCTAAAATAAAATAGGTTAAATTGATTGATTAAATTAATTGAATTATATAGTTTTTTTCAGATTTTTATTTTAGTTTTAATAATTTTAAAACTACATTTTTAAACAATATGAAACAGTAATTTTAGTAAAGAAGTGGGCTATTTCAGCGTAATACGCAAATCTACCTATTTATGTGTTCAATGACCTAATTGGTTGTAATATTGATAAACATAGTTTATATTGTTGTTAAATGTTGATTGTTATTAATCAGTGGTGGTTTATTGAGTCTATAGATTTATCGGTATATATAGTATTAATCAGTGAGGAGGCCTCAGTCAAGACACTTGAAAAGTAAAGGAGAAATTAATTTTGAATCTATGCATACGATACACTCAAACAGAAGTGATGTTTTGTGTGCACTCTTTTACGAGTTACAATGAAAGCTGATGACCAAACGAACAAACATTAAACAATTCTATAGATTTTAGAATTTTTAATTACAATTATTGTAATTATATGTAACATTATTAAATTGAAGTTGTTCTTTTCTTAGTTAGTGGGATATTTTAGTGGCTATTATATATATATTATATTGTATAGGTAATTTATATTTTAAAAAGGTGCACTTCGCTTATCAGATAGAATACTCTTGGAAGATGTATTGCATTTGAAAGCGATGATAAATCATAATTTATTTAAAAAAAATATTCTGAGTGGAGATTTGGTGTACTATACATAACTGTTATATTATATATAATACATTCAGTATATTTTAATTAGAATTCAGTTCTATTTTTATTATTAAAAACTAATAAAATATCGTAAGAACTCTTTAATTAATTTAAATATTATATATTAAAATCCTCTATACATTAGTAATATAATTAAACAATCATTGTTTTGATTATTTTTTTTTTTAAACAATTTTTGTATAAGAAGTTTTTTCTAATTACAAAATTGACAAAATTATAGTATGCCTAAATTTTCATTCACAAATAATCCGTTTTTTAATAAAATTGTAACTAAAAAAAAAATTAAATCCTAAACTCCGAAATATCTTCGATATTATTAAATATGGACTTAAATAAAGAAATAAACACTAATTTTAGACATTTTTATTATAAATTATTATATAATATAAATAACTAATAAGTGTTGTCTAATAAATTGCTCAAAATTTCTTGATGATCTAAACATGATTCCATACAATTAAAATTTAGACATACTCTAATTTTGTAAATTTTGTAGATAGAAAAAAAAACGAAAATTGTTTAAAAAAAATCTATCCGAATCAGTAGGAAAAAGTCAAGGTTGCCATTTAAAAAAAACTAAGTTGCATTACATATTCGCATACCAAAAGGGTTTAAATGTTGACATTTTCTCAAATTATGTATTTAGGTATTCCTTTTTAAATCCTAAGAACTCCATTTTAATCCATGGTTATCAAGCTGAAATATTTAGAGATACTTCTTAATTCAAACTGTATATACCTACCTATATAATATAATACCTGTGGCTTATAAATTATTTTATATGTATAACACACTAAACTGAATATTCTATTAGATGTTTGACTAAAAAATTGGTCTTATGGTCTTTATAAAACATTAATGAATAAAATAAATGTTTTGCAATATGTATGTAATGGCGCTCACACCTTATACATAGAAAAAAGTATTACTTTTTTGGGGGTGGGTGGGTGTAACAACAATCATTAATCCTGATCATGAATATAATATTATAGTATGTAATGATAAATAATAATAATAATAAAATATAATATATGATCGAAAAAATGGCATCATAATAATAATATTAATATAAATACAGTTGAATGATCCAATTTCAATATAACCATGAAGTGCATAACATAAATTAATAGCAAATGACTTGACAAACCTAGTTTATTTTGCTATTTTGGTGTGTTATAAATTATAATGGCATAATACATGGTATTTTGAAATAGTGGCTGGTTCCCACTATTTATTAATATTAAAATGAACACAATTAAAAAACTATCAAATGAGAGTATAGAGGAGGGAGGTTAGATCATCAGGCGTAATTTTTTTACCTAAATATTTTGGTCCAATTTGTTTTTTAAGATCTATAATACACATCCATTTTTTTTGCTTCTTTACGTTTTTAGGGAGAAGTATTTTATGAAAAAAGAAAAGGACGATACATTTTTTTCTGGGCGTCAAAACTCCTAGTTCTGTTTCTAGGTAGGTGGGTAGATTTATAGGAAAAATTGTCCGCCTTACTTCTTTAAAAACATCTGGGCGCCACTGTACCTATGTATACATCCATCATTATTAAAGGTATAAATTATAAGTCTATACCTTGATGTATCGTTTTATATTAAATAAAATTTCCTTGTGTTAGAAAACAGTAGTATCCCTTACACTTAATCAACATTTGATATATTATACTTATAAAAAGAAACATAATTATGTTATAGGTATATAAGTATAAGTACCATATATTAGATCTTGAAGTAAATTAATTTCATAAATAAAACAAGTACAACAAACGAATTACTTTTTGGTGCAACAGTAAAAGATACATAACAATCTTATGAATTATCATAAAACTATTAAAAATGTAGTACTTCATAATCAGACAATTTATATAAATTATTATATGTTCTTATAACATGTACTTTAAGTATTTGGTTGAATATTGGTTTAGCTAAAACTTTCTGAGTTCGTGTAACATGGTGTACTCAATACCTATTTAGGTATATAGTTTAAGACAATATACATTTATTTATGGGCTGTAAATTTGAGATGGATGATATTAAAAATGAAACCTTTTTTGACATAAATTAAATATTTTAAAATTTGTTAAGCACTCAAAATGTACCTATTACTTATCGTTATGATAGATAACAATATAATTTAATATTAATAAGCCAATTGAATAATATTTAAGAATAACTTTATAGTATCTATACAATAATTTAAATAAAAATAACAGAATCTATACTATATAATATTATGATAACCGAGAGGAATAAATACGATAATACAGGTAAAGAGAATGTTTTTTATCAATAGTTATGTATATGATAGGTTAAGCGTAGTTGACCCAAAGGTAATAAGCAAATTTTGGGTACCTGTTAGATATTAGGGAATCGGCCTGTTGGTACTGTTCTAACTATCACCTTTATATAGGTACTTAGCAAACTTTAAACTTGGCATACTTTATCTATTATACAGTCTATAACTATGTTATGACCTTTGATTATATATCCTGAACGGAATAAACAATTATATTAAATAATGAGTATATAATATAATTAATGTAATATCTGTCAACTATAGGTACATGTGGTAAGCACAAAACTAAAAAATATATTTTGTTCCTGCCTTTTTTGAAAAAAAAAAAAATAAAAAAATAGTTGGAAAAAGTAGCAATTTCATGTGAGACAAACGCATGAACTTTATAAAAAATTAAAAAAATTTGAATTAGCATAAATTTAACGTAGAATACAATTTTCAAGTCATAGAATCCTCAAAATCTAAAATATCTATAAATAGCCCAAAATTTCAAAAAAATGTAATCAACATGAATATATTACTCAATTAAACATTCGGTGTAAATTTCAATATTATAATATGTTAACTGCTGTCTGCTACACATATTTTTCCAGTCATTACCCTGCGGGTCATGTGTACATTTTTGTGTATACACAATAAATTGCCATACTTGCTTTCATGTACATAATTGTGTACACCGACCTTTTTGGATTCACCATCTTTGTGTTCAAAATCCTAACACAAAAGTGTTGATTTTGGATAGGAATATGAATCTTGTGCCTCCCAAGACCATTCTGTATTTTTAGCAAATGCGCATAGTATGACATCTACATCTACTCGTATGTAGGTATGTTGAACATATGAGATAAAAAGATACGATAAAGTATCAGAAATATATATTAAAAATCTAAATATATACTTGAATAATAATAGATTAAATTAAATACAAATAATTTTGTAAATGATATAGGGAACATTTTATTCTATTATTCTATTATATGCAGTAATGAAGATGGTTTAATAACTATAGGTAATATTTAATTTTAAATATGCAAATGTATATCTTGCGTTGTCCAAAAGACGTCATTGCAATAACTTATCCATATTAACGGAAAATGAATCGAAACTGGAGATAAAAGAGTTGGAGACAAAAACAGATGCTGCTTTGATAAATAGAAAAATACAGTTTCAAAGGTTATATGGGATTTCATACATATGTATACCTAATTAGTGTAGACTATAGGTAGTAGTGTCACTGAACATAGTATAAATAGTAAAATATAATCTACCTATAGTATCTATTATATTATATAATATAGAATATTGTACAGCTGATTATAAATTATTGAAACAAAAATAATGACATACCTAATTAACAGTAGATGCTTCTAGCTATAATTTTGAAAAACTTTTAAATATTCTCAAATGCATTGCCGATACTTAGGAAAATAATGAAAAAGATTTAGTTATTTATAATTTAGGAAACTGATTTATACACATCTATAATAAAAACATTAATTTAGTATAAATTAAAAACCGCCTAATAATTATATAATCCCAACACATTATTATAATATGATTAATAGTACAATCAATCATAGGATGCATAAATAGGTAGGTAGATATGCTCTAGATACTGAAACAGTCAGTTTTATTTAATAAATTATTTAGATATACTCGTAAGTACTTAATAAATTTAAACCCGTGTGAAATTTTAAACACTTATAAATGAAAATATTTAATAAAAGTCAGAGTAACTTAATAAATAGATATCTTAAAACATTACTTAATTTCTTAGGTAATCATATTAACTCATATATCAAAGTGTATTGTTCTTTTGACTAGGATACTTTACTGTGTGGTCCACTAAACTAATCTATGTGGATTGCAACAAAGTTTAAAAATTATTAAAATATTTCATGTACCTATGTACCTAAATACTTGAAAAAGCTATTAAAATTTAAATACCTAGGTACCCAATTATTTTGCACAATTTAAAAAGTTGCACAAACCCAATAAATGAATTAGGAATTCATAAAAACAAGGTAATCTATCTCGAATGACAAAACATTTGGATGACTTACAAATAAATTTTATGTATAAAATTAATTATTAATAATTACCTATGTATAAAAAAAAATCTTTATTCTGATAATGTTGTCAATTGATTGTAGGTACCTATTGTTAGGTAATAATTATTACATAAGTACCTATATTAAGTTATTGAAGAGTATTTAATTAGTAATCGATAAATAATTTAATACATATAAATATATAGTTAGGTAGGTAGGTACCTAATGTTGTGAATAGATTTTTGGCCTGGTTGAATAGGTACTTTAGTGGGAACCATCAGGCTAGAATATTAAATATTTTTAGCAGTGTATTAGGTATAATATAGGTAGTATCCACTTGGACTTTTGTATACCTATGTATAATTTATCAAGAAGGTATCTGAGACTTACCCCATAAACCAGTCCACGGTGTCGCGGAGATATTCGGGTAACTTATCCAGTTTGTCGGATTGTGTCTACGCGTCCACCATTCGAATACCTGGAATTATTGACCGGACGATGGTGTCTCAAGCTCCCGACAGCCACCACGGTGCCGTCAAATGAACATTTTCTTCTTTGCCCTCGGCACACGTCTCTCAGTAGACACGGTCAGATGAGACGGGCACAGTTTTGGCGCAGTCGCGAATTGCGATTTGGTTATTTATCTATAGTAATTATTACAGTATTACGATTGAAATCGTCACGAACGTTGGACATACCTCTAATATCGTGTCCACCGCCCGAAACTGTGATGCGAAAATACTACTTTTATACTGAATACTATTGTGCCGTGTGAATAATCGTTTACTTGTATTTCATTGAATATCGTTCGTTACGGTTTCAAAGTTATTGCCGTCCGACCGCTGGCAGTCCGCTACTGCCTACTAAACCGTGTAGACTGAATACTAGTTGGTAGTTCCGCACTACGTTACGGCGGCTGACGGAACGATAATATAATATACATTATACGGTAGGAAAAAAAACACACACACACACACATACGAAAAACCTTATCAGTCCCCTGGTAATGCGAGTGATAAAACGGAATCGCGCGAGCGCGCACGCACGCACAATGTCGTAGGTTGGACAATAACAATAACAATAATATATTTTTGTACATAATAATATTCTGACGACCGAGTGCCGCCGCTTTCGGTCAATGTTTTTCGTCTTTCCGTCGTCGCCGCGGCCGTTGTCTCCGTCGTCGTCACTGCAATGGCGCCACGGCCGTCTCAAAAGCGATATTATTATTATTATTATTATAGTTACCAAGCTATTTTTAAAATTAATTTTTTTTTTCAAAACGTATTATTTTTTATACGGAATTTTTTCGGTGTCTACAGTGGTCGCTTTAGAAAGGGGCCCAGGGGAACAAGCCCCCCCCCTAAATTCCTAAAAAAATTTGATGCTCCAGATTAAAAACGTTTGAAAAACAAAAAAAAAATGAAAAAAAAAGGTCAACTAAATTTTTTTCCCCGTCCCTCCCTCCTAAAATTAAATGCTAGAGAAGCCACTACCTACCTACTTAAAAGTTAAAACAGTCGGTAGAACTTACTTGGTAGTTTGGAAGATACAGGCATGGAACATAAACCTGATTTTCCTAAAAATCATATTTCTATGTATAATTTTATAAATAGGTAGATATAAACTATTAGGTTTACCACAAATTTATATTTTTGAATATTTTTCATTTGTTTTTAAATGTGCTTTTTACTGCTGAAGACGACGGCGCACAGTGTTTATATATTTAATAAAAGTTGGCCCACACTCCTACAGATGTAGGTATTTAATACGTCATACTATGTTTGGGGGGGGGGGGGTGAAAATGTGAAAAATTTTCACAAAAACATAAAGAATTAATAAACTTTTCTTCAAAACATAAATAAGCAAAAAAAATATGATAATCAACTTTTTTTCAATTTGGCGACTAAAATCCTAATAAATTATATTAGTTTGCCGATTTAAAATTCCGAAAATACTTCATTTCGATTTTTGCATAATTTCTTGACAAAATTCCAAAATACTTCATTCAAAACATGAATAACATGAAAAAAAATAGGCCATCGACTTTTTCTACTATTTGACGCATCTAAGATATTATTTATGAAGAAAACTTGAGTTTTCAAATGTTTTCATGAAATATTTCAGGACATATTGAAAATCACTTTCACTGGAACTACAAATTAAAAATTCGTTCTCAAGAAATACTTCATGAATAATTATAAAAAAAATTCAATTCGTAATTTTTTTTACCAAAAATCCAGAATTTGTAACTGAATTTTTATCCACTAAAAATTATTTTATAATTGTATTATCATATATCAAAAATAGTGTTTTAATTTATATATTATGCATAATATATCTGCATGTAGATAAAACAATACCTACAATATGAAGTTACAATATTAGCGCCTCGATTAAATAATAATAAATGGTATAGGTATATAATAAAATACTATTGGTAGTAGGTACCTACCTATATTATAAATGTATATAATATAACATCCAATAAATGTTCAAGCTTAGAGTTCCTGAGTTGGTTATTAAAAGCTGGTGGTGAAATATGCTTATCTTAGTAACCGGAAATAAAAAAAAACCATTTTTGACAGGTTAAAATTAAGTAATATATTTCAGATTGTGATTACAAAAAAATTACGAATTACTAATAAAAATTATTATTGAAATATTTTTTGAGAGCGAATTAAGAACTTATCATGTAAATCCATTAGTGCAAGTAACATAATTACCTATTACATACTAATTTCAAATTTGTATACCAAAACAAAATATTTATACAATATTAAATATGAATTCTAAATAATTATAATATCATCTAGTTATTGCAATAAAAAAAGGATCTGGAATCACATTAGATTGGCTATTCAAGATTTCCTATCTATCAGTACCTATCTTTGTTTGTGATTAGTAATTTGGTTTATAATCGTAACTGTATCGTATATCTTATATCAACTGCGTAAACGATTACCTATTAACTACCCATTCTTGCTCCCCGGTTTACTCCTATATCTTCAAAATATTATTATTTAATAATTGAGATATATACCTATAGACCTAATTTCTTATCATTGTAATTATGATTGTATATTTTATATTGTATTTAAATCATAGGTGGTATTTCAAATATAAAAATTAAGGAATAATATCAAATAAGCATACAATATTAATGTATTTGATCATCTAAGTACACGATTAAATACATATATCTATCATAATTTAAAGCAAATTTTAACGAATATTTAAATTTTTTTATATTATAAGCTACTCATATTACTCATATTACTCACATATACTCGTTTCTTTATAATGAGTAATTTAAGTTACATGTGGCTAAGGGCTTTCGGCAATTTATTTTTCCTTACACGTTTATCGAAACATGATATGTGCAAAATAGGTACCATCCTGATTAAATTTTCTACTGTAAAATTGGGGTACCTATATATAAACGATTAGATCAAGTATTTTGGTTAAAAAAGTTATTTCCTGAATAATATAAGTAGTATAATATAGAATTTTATAGATACCTACTCATAAAAATCAAGCATTTTATTTCAGCCATCTTTTTTTTTTTATAATCATACTTAGATTTGGCATTTTTGTGTATTTAAACTAAGTTTATTTTCGAATAATTATTAACGAAATACTAACAAATAACATGTATTTTCCGAAATATGTTTTTATTTCTTTGAATAGTCATCAACAATTTTAAAAAGTTTAGAGTAGGTATGTCTGGAAACGTCTCCTTCCCACTATTCTTCTTTCACTAAACCTTTTCTCAGAGGCATATTTACATATTGCATTATTGCAAGGGAATTAAGTTATTCTTCCAACCAACAACTTGTAATTCAACCATTACCTGAAATAGTTGGGAGAGAAGGCGAAGGAGAAGAAGAAGAAGAAGAAGAAGAAGAAGAAGAGACAATAGGTATAGCTGTAACATTAATTGTTGTAATGAAAAAGTAATAGATATAGGATTTTAACTAGTAGTAAACAATAATAATTATTAAGTACTTAATAATTTCTATTACCTATGATCTACCTATATAGTCACTTATTTTTAAACAAACTTTTCACTTAAGATATTAGGTTATTTTTTTTACTAAAATAAAAAAAAAAACTTTTATCTTCACTTGTTGGATATTATTTTATTCTCAATTATCTAAACTTCAACTATAATTTTAAATGAAAAAAAAGAGTAATGAATTTTCTTTTATTATTGTATTCGTATATATAGGTATAATCATCGGTAAAAATATTCAGCTTGATCCGTAATCTAAAATTCGTATTAATATGTTCAGGTAGCGAAATTATTGTATACTCAAAATTACGTCACTGCATCTCTGTATAGGCATGCCATAAACTGTATAGGTATAACGTTTTTCGTTTTCGATCTAATATTGTTATTTCGACCGCGTCGTCGGCTGAACCGGGGTCGTTGACACATTGGCCCCGGCAACGAATTTAAGATGGGGGAAAAAAAAATCGTTTTTCACACTTGTATTCACACATCATTAAAATTTACTAAAGGTTCATGTTATTCGACATTGTATATAACATAATATATGATGTACACATTATATAAACGTGCAATGTCGGTGTATAGAGTCCTGAAGTTCGTGCAAGTACTAAAAACCCACTGCACAGGATACAATTATCAGATTTTCGTACTATACACATGTCTCACACATTAATTTGAAGTTAACAATAAAATTACGCCTATACATCTATTAGTTATTATAATAATTCCCATTTCGTTTTCCATGCATTGCATGTATGATGTAAATACGTCTGACGTCACTAGTATAGCACCGAACTAAAAAGTATTCATTATGACAATTTTGAAATTTGTGTGGAACCTACTCATCCATCTACCATCTGTTTAAAAATTATACAATTGACTAGTACTTCGCTTTACACGGTACCTACTCGATTGATTTAAAATTAAATAAATACTTAAATTCAAAAGTAAAATCATATTTTTATTAAGTTGAATTTTACTCATGATTTTTCATTTAATTTAAGAAAATTACTTAGAAAATCAAAAAATTACCTCTTTGAAATATCAATTAGAACGAATTTGCTACTATAAGGCTCTTTATTTGAAAATTTTCATTCTACTCCTAACCAAAAATCTATTTACATTCAAAACAAATTTTATAATTAAATAATAAAAAAAAATACATTATAAACCAATACCTACATTCTTCGTTACGTCCAGAGTCTAAAAAATACAGTAGTGCTCATTGCTTATTTTTTTACAGGCGTTATTTTGAATTTTTATTCTTAATAGTTTTTCGATAATTATGTATATACCTATTTGTAATTATATTAAAATAAAATATTTTGTACACAGTTAATTTATAATTAATTTGAATACTGGTTTATCATATATATCATATAATGTAATTTATTATAAAATGTAGCTCAAGAATACAAATAAAAATAATAAAATAATTCAATTAATTAATAATTTTGTGAGATGTTTGGACCAGCTATCAAATATATAGATTACCTTTTATTTATTGATAGGCATGTCAGCTTTACAACTTAGTTTTACCCATAGAAAAGGTGTTTTTTCACCATTCAACATTTATAATTTTTTTCTATCTATCTTGATACATTGTTGTCCGAAGTTTGATTTTTATTAGCTTTAATTTTGAGTATGACCGTTCCTTGCTACAATTTAATGCGGGAGGAGTAATCGTTATTTTTATAGTAATATAGAGGTACATTTGGAAATATGTTTTGAAGTGAAGCTGTGAAAAATAAGTGAAACAACTTTTCTATAGTAGCTAAACTCTGACTCGTAGTATTTGTTACTTCGTCTTCTTTTTTATTGTTTGAGTTATTATCAAATAAAATACTTTCATCAATTTCATCCTTTAGATATATCTGAATTTTCATCATGATTTTTTCCATCGTTTGTAATTATTATTTAAAATCTATAGTTTTCATGTTTATGTTTACAGTATTCTACAGTTTAAAATATATTTAAAACTACAAAATAAATTGAAATCTGACTTATACAATTTTCTCTTTTCAAAATAAATAAAATAAAATTATTAAAATACGTAAAATCCACCAATGTGCTATCCTTTTTTCTGTGGGCCATTTTGGCAATAAGAATTATTCAGGTAATATATATATATATGTATTATACATATATATATATATAAATGATATAGTTATCGACACGGAATATGATTTATATAATATATTGCCTATATTTGTTCTTTAATAAGTAGTCTAGTCGGCTCCGGGCCTAACTTGTCTAGTGTTGGTTATACAAAATATTTTTATTAATAAAATATAATAAGTTTATCATAACAACCCACCCGATCACTTACCACTATATCTTTATTCACTATTGCACTCGCCATACTTGGATATGGATTTCGGCGCCACTGGACGTCATATACACATACACTGATACGTATATCGTCGGTATAGACTAGCGTTTCTTGCCGAATATAATAATGTTTTTAGCCGCGGAATTTCCTCGAGATAATCATCTGACCTCAGTTTGTAAAAGAAGAAAAATATATACCTACACTTCTCATGTCCTCACATAGGATTTTAAATAAACGATTATTTAGAGGCCGAGATTTTATGAAGTTTATGATTTTGACGACCTCAAACTCTCAAAGCATTCTTATAACTGGTAGATAACTTTTTTGCTGCAAGTGCCTGCCTATGTAACATGTAGTGGCTACTAGAACAGTTTTTGGAAATATTTTTAATACTCTGTACAACTCCATTAATTATACCACTCAAGTGGGAAATAGGAATAAATTTAATAAAATTAATATTTATTCTTCAAAAAGTACGTTTTTGAGATTGATATATGCAATAATCAAATTTTAACAAACGAATATTTGTTGAAATAATACAATTTTTATTATTTTAATGTAGATATATATTGTTAAATTAATAAAAAATGTGTTTATAATAACAAATTCATTTTGTAAATTTCACAAAATATATGTTATAATTTAATGAAAATAATTTGTAAAATGAATAAAGATTTTATTATTATAATGAAATATGATATTAAATTGAAAAATATTCTGTTTAAATTCACTATTTTAATTAACAAATGGGCGTTTGTTCTATGAAGAAGAAAGAATGAAATAAACACAAAATATTTATAATTGAATTAACAAAATATTTGTTAATTCAAATAAATTTGTACAATTTTACCCAAGACATTAAAAAAAGATATTATTAAATCAATAATAGGTACGTTTTGTTATTTTACTGTTAAATTAACAAATATTTTATTTCTAAATCAACAAACATTTTATTGGACGTATATTAATAACCATATTATTAAATTAATCTATATTTTTATTGAAATCACAGATATATTTGGTTCAGTGCAATCAATGTCTCACGTCATATGTATATAATCATGATAATCAGATTGATGGTCTATTTTTTTTATAATTTTAATATTTGTTTGAAACATGTTTAGTCCAAAATTTTTTATTAGATGCAGTTTTGTAGCAATTTTCCAATCATATTAATAGTGTTTTTCATCATATAAGCTATATGTAAAAGAATATTTACAATAGTTATATATTATATATTAGGTAGGTTTTGTTATTCAGTTACTAGGTTAATAAAAAACGGAAAATATAGCACGCTCGAAGAGAGTATTTTTCCTAATGTCCATCCGTCTGTTCTTAAAATTCGTTGCTGTTTTTATAATTATACCTATATCAATATTTACCATTTCTATTAATTTTGTAGATTTTAGATTTTTATACATAAGTACCTATATTATAGGTTAAACAAGTTGTTTTAAAATTGTTTATGGAATTATAGTAATTGTTTAAAATACTCTTTTAGAAACCCGAAATTTAGCACGTTCACATAACTTTTCGAATTTATTATTAATAGAATAAATGACTATTTTAATCTACATTTAAATTAAAATTAGATTTTCGTCGACTTATATATAGTGATATTCCAATCTCGGTAAGTCATGCAAAATAAAAATATAGATCATTTATTAAGAATTATTGTTATATAACTCAATTATAATGTCAATTTGTATATATTTAATAAAAATAAGCACGAGTCGAGTAGTTATGATCTGGTACGAAGCTACTATTTTTGATGAATTCCTGGACTGTCTCTGATGTATTTTTGTATATTTTTGTATTTATTTTGAAGTTTTAGAAGAAAGAAAAATTTTCTCAAAAATTGACTGACTTTGTCCAAAAATGTGACATTTTAGTTATTTATGAAAATTGTCAGATGTTTTTTTGTTTTGAATAAAGCCTAACCCGTCTTGAAGATTGTTTTATTTAGAAAAGCTGGACCTGGCCTGAGAATTTTATTTTATTTTTTTAAAGCTCTTTCTTCTCCGCAAGTGTTCCCAATTTTATTTACAAAGCGTTGCATGGTCCGAGCCTAATAAAACTTTTCAAGATCAACCTTGACCATTTAGTTATTTATTATATAGATAAATTGTGGTTTTATAATTTATGGAGGCAAGTAAGCAACTAGTAAATAATGATTGTATTTAAAATGTAAAATGTTATATTTTGAAGTTTAAAATTAATTTAATATTCTAATTACTATAAGATATTAACTACTTTAACTTATACCAGTGCAAGTATAAAATTAATGCATGTCAATAAAATGTAAAATTGGTATACCAAAGTACACATGTATATATATATACTCGTATATACTGCGGTCTGCGATATCCCAAAAGGCGCTCTTGTTGCAATGATATAATTTCAGATATGTATCGATATAGTTCAAAGTTTGATGATATTGTATCGTATTTTCTGCAATATCGATACTGTTTTGAAATTATTAAATTAATTACCTACTATCAAAATAAAAAATTACAGGCTCCATCGATTTACCTATGACAATTTTTCATTCAAGATTTCCGTTCTTTGTAATGGCATAATTATTTTTTGTTTTTCATTAAATGTTATTATAGGTAGTTTTATGAAAATTAATAAAAAAAATGTGATATTTTGACTGTGTTTTTTTGAAATGCTTAATATAATATAATATATTAATACGAAAAACACGGACATACATTCAGACGAACGAAGATAAAAATCCTATGGAATGATTCAATAAAAATTAATATAATCTTAGATCTCTGAAATAATAAATAAATTATCATACTCCTTCACGAGAACACACATACACAGAGTAGTATTCCACTAAAATCCATCGACATTATTATTTAATAAATATAAAATAATAATGCTGAGTGCCTATAGATTATTCCTGGATCGTGATTTGTGTGCACAAAACGTTATCGTTGTTGTATACAAGCGTCAAGCATATTATTACTTTGTTGCTATAAATAAAATTGAAAAGAAAAAATTAAAATAATTATCATTTCGATATATCGGACAATCGTACATCAATATCAGTGTCGTAGATTTGTCACGATATCGATATCGTTGCCCATTACTACTAATTAATATAATATATTATACTAATAAAATTAGAAAAACATTTTCCTCGTGTATTCTAAATATTTTTTAGAACACAGCAGACAATAAAATTAATTGGATTTTTTTGCATTTTAAACTTTTAAAGTCATTTTTAGTAGTATTTTCACATACTTCATCCACTATAGCAGAACAATAACTTTATGCATATTTCCTAGATTTTAAAGAGTAAAATTTTTCTAATACCTATTTTATTAGTTAAACTTAAACTTTATAAATTTCATAGATGTGGTTAATCAAATCACGGACGAAACCATGAAAATACTTGAATTTCTCAACTATATACATAGTATATTACACATATTACGTACCTATTAGGTACATATTATATTTTATTTAAAACAAACATGATATTTCGAAAATTTCAAAAATATGGGTTTTTATATATATATAGCTGATATTGTAACACGTGTAAAATAAATAATAAATATATATATATATGTTATGATCGCAAACGATTAAAAACTGTTTATGTACTTAGGTAATTAATTATATTGTACAAATACCTGTACATTTACACAAGTGTGCAGGCCCTCTAATTTGTAATAGCCGAATACGTCATTTAAGCAAATGATTCTACTCAATTATGCACGCAATTGTTTTCAATGCTGCAATATGTGGTGAACTGTGAAGTTTAAACTGTATAAATCATTATAAATTACACATATAATTATGTATATATGTGTATATTATTGTTTTTAATTTTCATTATATTATAATTATAAAATACTTATATAGGTATATATAATATATAATATATTGTTTAACAACAATTTCGAAGTGCCTTAGTAAATTTCGAAATTTTATATCGTTTAGATAGGAAATAAATTTAGGAAATAAAATTCAAAAACGCTAATTTAAAAAAATTAATATTTTGGAATATGAAAATATAAGTATTGGTACCTATATTCAGTAGTGTATTTGTGGAGGAGGGATACCATGTTCTGAAACCCCCACAGAATCAAAAGAAAAAAAAATCATAAAAATGTATCATTACTTTTTAGTACTTATATTAAGGATTTTTACGAGTTAACGATTCATTTTAATATTTTCTATAAAACAGCCACACTATATAATTTGTATTCAATTATATATAATTAATATAATATTGAAAAATAAGAACATAATCTCATATTATTACGAGATAATGTTATTATGAATTTATTATGATTCTGTTTTTTACTTTTTATACTTTTAATGACGAATTGGGTTCATCACTTTTATTTAATTTTTAATTATATTTATTGTTCATTATTTTTGTATATTCGACCTATTTATATATATATATATATATAATACACACACATATATAGTCTATAATATGTATATACTTTATGTATATGCATTATGCATGTGTATATTGTGTATGCATATATATATATAATTATAATATATGCCAACACAGTCTAAATCAGCACTGCAATTCTCGCTCGGGTTAAATTCAAAATTGTTTATGTCTTATATAATTTACTCTATTAATAAAAACCAAAATTTATATTGTGAAGGCTCGCTCACGAGGAGGACCCTGCAAAAGACCTCGGAGAGTGAAAAGTTCTATGCGCGTCGTTGTATTGATTTTATGCTACGATTTTATTAAAATATTTTGTACCAAGTTTTAACTGTGTTTAACTTTATTTTTTATTCTACTTTATTTGGGTAACGTACAAACTTTTTGGAGTGCGTTCGTTTCAACATTTACTTTGATACCTGTTAGTCATTGTTGACCTTAGGAGACTCTTGTTAAACTAACCTGAACTAATCATAATAACTCGCTCTTTAGAACTTAGTTTAACTCGGTACTTCCTTATAATAGTTAAAGGTTGTGTCATTGAAAAATAAGTTAAAATGTTATCCTGATTTCTTTGCATTAAATCCTCCGGATTAAGTTCGTTCTTAATATCCACTTTGATACCTGTCAGTTATTATTGACGTTAGGAGGTTCTTGTAAGTTAACCTGAGCTAATCATAATAGTCTGTTCCTTATAAGATTTTGTTTAACTTAGGTACTAGGTATTTCGTCGTGACGCCATAGTTGAAGGTTCTTCAAATGTTATTTTAACGTTGGAGAAACCTGTTTATTCGAAAAGACGTGATCCTATTTAGGTTATTAAAAAGTATAAGATTCGTGTGTATTCAGGATAATAGCGGCAAGTGTTATTATTCTGTGTTACGTGCCTATTTATGACATTAATGTATTTTATAATTTCGTGTTGCCGTAAACGTTAATTAGAGAAATTGGCGTACCTATCCATACAACAGATCTTTTTAAAGAAATTGCATTTTTTAACTAAAGGATTTGATATCCTGATTCAATTGTTTATGTGTGCCTATTTTTTAGTAGAAAATTTCATCACAGTTTAGTAATAACTAATTTGGAAAGGTAATATTTACATTTTTTGATAAAGGCATAAGACAAGTTTATCGAAATAGCGAAAAACCTGATTAAAATGTTAATTTCTTCATAATTTCGATAATATTCATTCTAGAAACTAAACGTAATATTTTCACAAATGAATTTTACTCAAGGTTTAAAATAAACATGTTTAAAACGATTAAAACATAATTTTTTTTGTTTTAAAAATTTGTTTGTTCTATATATGATGCTTTTTTGAATGTTTTAAACTTTTTTTTGTATTAAAAGTTTTTAAATACGAATAAAAATTTATAGTGAGTATCTAATTGATGTATTTACTATATAAAATTACTTTATAAATCAGTTGGAGTAGTAGTGATTAAATATTGAATATATTAATATTATTTGGCTTTGGTGCTTATAATTAGGTAGGTACCTACCTATATTTCATTATTTATTGTCAAACTAAGGAATAATGAACTTTAAAATTAAATTTATCAATTAAACCTTAAAAGTCTAACAAATAAATATTTAAAAATTATATTTTAAAAATCTTATTATCCTGTAGTTTTTGTTGTTGTTTGTAAGTAGTATTTTTGGGAGTCTGTTAACCTGCTCATCAGATGTAACTACCTAAGTATTTTTAATTTACCGAAAATGTTTAAAAACAAAACCGGGCTTTTTTATATTACTTTTAGAAATATTACTTTTTATTTAAAATACGTTTAAAAACCATGAATTGAGCACTCTCACAGATTAGGCTTTCCTAATACTTGTTTATTTGTACTAAATGGTAACATTTTTTGAGGTGATTCAAAATATTTTACAAAAATACTCTAAAAATATAAAAGTTAAGTGTATTTAAATATAAAAATGTAAAAACATTTTGAATTCAAATTAAGTATTCTGAAAAGGCACTATATAACAAGGCTGGGCAAATTAACGATATTTTTTAAGTCGTTAAGTTAATGGAAAATAATATAAATTAAGTTAAGTTAAAATTAATCGTATACTTTAAAGTTTATATTAAAAGTTAACTTTAAAAAAAAGTAACTTAACTTAGTTAAAAGTTAAAATTTTCTAATTAGGAAAAAAAATCGATATACCTATATATCGTAAAAAGGTAAAAAAGGAGAGTTATTCTTTACGCTCAAAAAAACTACTGGGGTTTTCTTTTGCCTGAAAAAGTGTATACATGTAAAAATAAAAATACAACATGTCATTTTAAAATCCATACATAAATCAGAAATCAGAAAATAACTTCTAACTGCCAAGATACCTACATTACTATTTGGTTCACACTAATGTAGTATAAAATAAGCAGTACCCACCACTTTAATATATTTTGTATACTGAGTAGACATAAATACTAGCTTCCATGTAGTTAAAAAGACTGGACTCAGCCCGATATGGAAAATTATCTGTAAGTAAAACCATTATTTTTTGTATTACATTTCTAAATAAAAACAAAACAAATTTCAAACCTTTAATAAATGTTTTTAAAAGTTATAGATTTTTGTATAACCTTTAAACCACCTTTCATACAAAAATTAAAAGACTTGTTACTAAAAAAAAGTAGGATATAAAAATAACTATACATTTAAAATGGTTATATTATATTATATGGAAATGAGTACCTATAGTCTTTTCAAAACTTGGCATCTATGAAATATTATTTATGCGACTATGTAATATTTATTAGTTTCGCACCTCCAGTTTTGCTAAAAATTATGAATAATAAAATAGTCATAATCGTTGAAAGTTACCATATATTATTTAGGTAACATATAAATGAGATAAGCCTGTATCTATGTGACTATATGTGTACTGTGTAGGTATAATATTAATTAAATTATAAAGACAAAATGTATAATTGATTTTTTATTGGAAATTTTTATTATATTTTAACAACAAAGTCATTTCAAAATTTTTGTTAGAAATGGAACCTCTCCAACTGTCAAAACAAATAAATATTCAGTAACAATTTACACTCGGTATATTAACTATTTTTAAAACATTATTATTTAATATATTGTATTACTTTGGAAAACATTGATAATACAAAATGAACATTGGTATACACTCGGGTAGGTACATAACTATAAAGCCGCTCTAGGTATTTATATTTTAGTGTATACTAGGTAGAGGTATTCTATATTAAAATTATTTTACATTGTAATTTTAATAAAACGGTTAACATCGCGGCGTGTGCGTCAATGGTGCATCGATTCTTATCGATTACATACATGCTAATATTGTAGGTATCTACTAAAATTGCGTATAGGTACTAAAAAGTAAAGTCCTCATTAAAAAATTTGCATTATTCTTCGGGCAGAATTTAACTTAATTTAGATACGTTTATACAAAGATAACTTGAAGTTAACATGTTAAGTTTGATAAAAAAAGTAACTTATTAAGTTAAAAGTTAAATTGTAAAAAAAAGTAACGCGTTAAGTAACTTAATTAAAATTAACTTAATTTTAACTTTTAACTCGTTATTGCCCAGTCTTGCTATTTAACATAATAGGGGGCGTGTATAGACCCCGGTCCACTGTATCCTAATATATATAGGTAGACGCTTTAAATTGTTCGTCAGTTAACTATGTAATTTTACCCTTAATCATAGTAAAATTGTGAGAGTTATATATATTGTCGGTTTTCAATATTTTTACCAATCCCCCCAATAACAATTTTAAAATACACCACTGGGTATATATCATCTATTATTCAATTTGTATCTATCTAATAAGTTGATTGTTTGTATCAATGTATCATGATAATCCAATAATCTGTAGTGGTGTTCATGAAAAAAATGTTTTCTTGAAGTATATTTTATATTTTTAGTCAGATTAACTTTTCATGTTTTTAGTTCTTAGTATTCTATCATTTTAGAATTTTAATATTTTAAATTCCTTAAGAAATATTTTCCGCCTATTTATATTCTTTATGAATAGCAATTCAAATTTTTTTTCACTTGTTTATTTTTTATGAAATTATTTTTGAATAATTTATATTTACATTAAATTAGTTTAAAAGTAATTTATTTCAAAGGTATTAGGTTTTCAAAAATTATATGCATTCGTTAATCGTTGGTATACATTATACAAAAGATTAAAATTTGGAAAATCTGTAGGGGGCATTTTAACTTTTTTATTTACAGATTTTTTTTCTATTTTGTCTCGATTGGTCATGTAATTCGTCATATATACCCGTACTATGTACCTATAGGCTACAGATAAATTTAAAAATTTAAAAATTTACAGGTAAATCATATAAATCCCCTTTTATAGTATCTCATACATATTGTATATTGTTTATCGTGACTTTAAATTTTTTATGTTATTGGCAGCTACCTATACCTATTGAAATATAAAATACCTATTCAATCATTAATTGATCCAATAATGACAGTGAAAATAATTTTTTCAGTACGTACTTGCGATCACGTTTTACCATAAATCAATCAGCAATCTATACATAATATTATATATTATACCTATATAATATATATGTATAAGTGTTTACCAATTTTTGTTTTACTTTTGATTTAAAGGCACAATTCGTTCATCATAACAATATTATTCTTTTTAGTGTCTCTTTTTCGAAGCCTATCTTACTATAGTAAGGATTTAGGATATACTTACTCGTATAGTACGAATATAAAAATATGCCTATAGTTAATATAAATATACATACTACCATTGATTGTATAGTAATTTATAATCAATGATATAACGCATAATTTTACTGCCATACTTTATTGCATTATATTAGTGTTAACGTTTTCTTAGAAGTTAATTTATTGACCGTGTATATTTAAGTACTATACTAATATTACTATAACAGTAAGTATGTACAATTTTTACTAAATAACTCTTACCTGAAGACGTTATATATACTTGATTTTTAAGGACAAGACTGTGTTTGGTTGACATTTTTATAATAACAATATGCATTATAAAAATGTATGATAAAATAAATTCAAGTTTATTGAGTTGCACTTGAATACATGATTTAGAATGGTATTTTTAAAATTATTTTCAGTCATGAGTATTATCAAACATATCGATCTACTGTGCGTATATCTTTTACTATTTTATGACTACGGCCCTGTGTTTAAGGGGTGGTAATACTTAATAATATTATGTTTGTATAACTAGATATTTAATAAAATTTAAATTAATCGATTAAAAGACGTTTAAAATAGTAAATACTCTTTAACATAATTTACGAACATAAGCTTGCGAATAATTTTATTGCATCTGTTTTTGAAGCTGTTGGTTTTATTATTGTGAGGGAGTTTCTTTAAAGGGTAATTGGATGGTGGTGGGAGGATCGGGCCTTCTTTACCGAAATAAAGCCAAAATATAATCATAGTAGGTACTTAATATATAGATTCACCTAATATGAGTAGTTTTTGATTAATAAATAATATTAACAGAATTAATATTATTATAACGATATAATATAATAAAATTAATAATTATTGATTTTATAAAAAGACAATTGACATATAAATCTGCACAGTGACCGAGGGATCCTGAACTTAATGTAAACGTATCGTGAATGATTTTCTTTAAATTATGAAACATTTATTTTCTTATTCAATATACGTGGTTTTATACAAAATAATCAAGTGTTTATTATTTATTTTGTCTAAATTATCTTTCAGTTTATATTTTCAGTATTGAGAATAGCAATCAAAAACTTTAATTTCATATTTCTGCGATGAATATTTTTTTCTGAAAATTGTATCTATTATACACGTATTGAATATTGAACCAACAGTTTATTATTTCTACACTTATTTTACGTTTGAACTAGAAACATTACAAGACAGATGAATAATTTTTTAATATCCTGCATCATTACTACTCCCCTCTGTTAAGTTATAAATATTAATTATCATTAATAATCTTTGGTTAATATTTATGTATAAAAATATTTGGAAAGAATATTCACAGATACAAAAATTCATTGATAAAATAAGCATTTAATATTTATAGTACCTTCTAGGTATTTTATTATAATAAATAATTATAATTTAATGTTCATAATTTAATGGGCTTATATTATAATATATAATAATATATATATACTATACTATATTATAATCAATGATCGTTTGAGAGTAGGTATACAATTATAAAAGTAATAGCGGAAAGGGGATTATTTTCAAAATAACTTTAATTATGAGTGATGTGAGAAACGTGTTTTGTTTTTACAATGATGTTTTTTATGCCTGTACCCAAAAATTCTAGTGAATAAGTGATCCAATCTGACCAATCAATCTACATGTCTACTCATTTTCCGGTATCAAATTTTTATTTCGATATTACTTTCAAGAGGTTATTTTTCAATTTTTCCAATATATTTTTTACGCCTAAGATAATACTATCGAAAAACTACGTAAAACACACGAACGGTAAAAATACGATTTCATCCAAATCGACTATGGTTCTTTCTTTGGAATTTCGTAAATAATCATTTTGAAGACTTGAAATTTTCACCGAAAACATAAAAAAATATAAAATTGACGTAAAAATTTTCTCGATATTTTTTCCCAATTTATAACCACTTCAAGTTTTATATCATAAATGTGCTAATTTAAAAATTCATATAAGTATAGTTTTTTTGATACTTATATTTGATGTACATAAAAGTCTAGAATGTCCGAAGAAAAAATTTAAAAATATCAAATCGAATTGTATTAATATTACTTAAGGTTAATTTAAATAATTTCAATAGGCATTTATACTTTATTTGGCCTAATCGTATAAATAAAATTCAATAAAAATATTATGTTGATTTCTTGTTGATTACTTGTAGCTAGTATACGGAAAAAATCTCATTATTCTTTAATTTTGGAGGTCAATAAAAAAATACCATACATGTATATTGTATAACTTAAGTTATACTACGTTGTTCTTACGTCATTTTTCGATTTTTTCAGTAGTTTTCTTAATGATTTATAATTTCTTTAAAATTAGGAATGGTAATAATACACTATTCGTCTGAAACTGGATGATTTTTTCATTTTTTATTTTTTTCATAATAATAACTAGATTTTTTTAAATATACTTGTACTATCAATGTATTATATAATTATTATTAAAATAGGTAAGTACCTAAACTTTGTCATATTTTTATTTTTATTAATATTCATATTTGAATACAAAAAACTTTATGACTAAAAATGGATAATTTTATATATAGCTTTAGCTAAAAAAAAACATTTTGACTACGCTAGGCTACAGTAAATAAACTCATCTTTCATATTTTATTTGACTGGGCGATTACCAAGTAAGGAATTGCATATAATTGTATCCATCTACTTATAGAGTGTGAACGTGTTTTAAATTTTAATAACTAGATACCTATATTATTAATTTGTATTACAAATGCGTACGTATATAACGCAATATTCAGTTAAATACATTTTGAACAATAGGTATATTGAACTTATAATATATTTTTTATATTATAAAAGTGGCGTAGCTAGGATTTGTAAAATTTGTCAACCCGTTAATATTAAAGGCTCCTGTTTGATAAAAAAAAGGTCAATTCAATATCCATCTTCAAATTAAATACCTACTTTCATTTATTACTTTTATAATTATTCAAGTAATAATACTAAAAAGTTGGTCCATCGTCCTTATTATTATTTTAGATTTAAAAGTAAAGATAAAACATTGCATTTAAAAAATAATTCTGAGTAATGTTAAGTATATTATAATTATTAAGTATAACAATTTTTCATCATTTTTGGTAGATTTTCTTTATGTTTAAGAAGAATACTAGAAATTTCGAAAAATTATCTATTAAAATAGACCAACTAAGACAAATTTTTTATTAAAAATCTAAACCATCTTATTAATTCTCTTAACCTAAAAAAACACTTAACCGTCAAAATAATACCTATACTTAGAATCTAAAACATAATAATACGGCCCATATGGGGGTATATCACCCTAGGTACGATACTGAGTATTAAATTTAATTAAATTAAAGTACTGTTACATTTTAGTACTCATTGTGAGATAAAAATAGATATAAAATATTTTAAAGAAAATAAGCTATAATATTATGCTCCATTATATCTAATATCGGATTAAAGACATTTATGAAATATAATAAATACTTTTTTATAACATTGGGTTTTTCTTTTTAGGTACTGTGTAAATTCAAATATCATGTTTTTAAATAAAAATGCAATTATTATTTTCTTATAAGCATTCTTGGCACATTGAATATTCTTTGTACGATCAAACACAAATCTTGATAAAAATCGAAAACAGTATTACACAATAGAGTGCAATCCTGAAAAGATTCAATATAGTTTGTAATGTTTCACGAACTATATATTTAAAGTCGCTGATGTTTCGATATCATTTTTAATATAGAATATACGATTCGTATATTTTCATTTCCATACACAAACCAATATATGACTAGGTACCTACCTACTGAGAAGTTTGTGTTTCCATGAATGGTTTTCGTATAAATATAATACTAATTTTAGTTATTTTTAATTCTATATATATATTATTATTATAATAAATATATTGCGTCATGAAAAAAACATAATGTTTCATACTGTCTGCGATGTCTAAAATACTATTATTTATATAGGTACACACACATAATAATATATAAAGATATACATAATTTTAAAATTATTCACAAATTGTATTGTATTAGTTCTTTAATACAATAACCTTTGCATATAGGTACAATAGTTAATTGAAAGGTTCATAATTTTAACTATTATCCAATATTCAAATTATTACGACTCACATAATATACAAAAATATCGTTGTATTTTCGGTCGAATGTTTTGGAACCGACCAGGCAAGAAGCCAAGAAGAATTTTTTTTGGAGGGAGTCCATTTTTAAAACATTATAGTAAACATCAAGTGTTATTATTATTCAGGTAATGAAAAAATCAAAATCTAATCATCATTAAAACATAATAATAGAGTTTCAGTCTTGAAAAAATAAACTTAAACAATTTATTTAAATATTAATATTTGTATTTGCATACAAATTACTTAAATACGAATAGGTATACAAGTTTACAAGTTTTTTTTCAACTACAAGTTTAATTTTAAACAAATCTATGTATATTTTATGCTATATTTACATAATAATACTTTATAAAAATACTGTAGTTAACATATTATGACTTCAACCCAAAGGTACTCCCACAGAAAATTAGCTTAACGGGTGCAAGATATATTTCAATCTCAACTACTTCCTAAAAAATTTTATATTATTTTAATTTTTGATATATTTAGTTACCTAGTATATTTCTTTTCGTATGTTACTTATATATCGATATTTTTAAAATGATGCGTAACGTCACAGTTTTCGGTGGTTTTAAATACGTGACCATATTTTGAAATGGAAAAAATGTATTCCCGGTAAGTCGGAACCGATTTGCCTACCAAATATTTTTCTGGCAGGGATTTTATTTAATCATTTTAATCTGATTTATTTTGTAAGAAACTTATGCCCATTGTTGGATAAGTTTCTTTTAAAAAGTAATCAAGTTACGTTAATAATTAAAAATTAAAAAGGTATATATAACTTAATTACTTTTTCGTTACTTTAATACAAAAGTAATGCGTTACATACTAGTTACAATGATGTTACTTTCAAATATTTTTAAATATGTAAGAGTTAAAATTGATAATAATAATAAAACATTTCAAAAGTAACTTTATTTTTTCTGATTGTTTAATCGTCAGTCGAATATTATGAAATAAAATATCATGTCTAATCCTACGTATTATAAAATTAGATAATTGTTGAAGTATTTGCTATTCATATATCCTGAGTTTTAAACGAATTTATTAAAATTAATTGTATTTTTATTTATAAAAAAGTAATTCATTATTTCACAAAGTTACTTATAAATAACTAACGTAGTTATTCTTATGTTACTATAAAAATAAAAAAACAAAGTTACCATAATGTTAATTGAAAAAGTAACTACGTTACTACCAAACACTTCATTTATGCTCAATACTAAAGTTGAATAGGTATCTATAGTTAAACTAAAACTGTAATTTACCATCTATAAAAATCCTTACATTTATGTTAGGTACTTTTTAAAGTAGATATATTTATATAGATTACCTATATGATAGGTACTATAGTATCCAAAATCTAAATATCAAAAATATTGAAATAGGTAGGTACTCTATTATAATAATTATTATACTATATTTAAATACTATATTCGAGTACTTTACGATATTGTAGATTACCATATCAGAAAATTACGTAATCAAAAATCCGTCATGCTTTAATATTTAAAATATTTTTAATACCATTAAAAATTTACCAGTAGACCAGTAAAGTTTACCATTAGAAAAATTAAAATTCGGATTTTTAAAATTTTAAAATTTATTTAACACATACTTTTATAAGAAGGTACGCCTACGTATTTACCTCAATTATTTATTGACTAGTGTTAGGTATATTTGAGTTTCTGTTGAAAATATTATATAGGTACCTAGTATTATAAAATGTTAGTAAATGGTTAAATAATTTACTACCCATACAGCATTTGGAAAATGTAATATTTTTAAAATATTTGTTGATGATTAAAAGAAACACTATTATAGAAAATATATTGTGTAAATATTTCATGACGATTACGAGAATATATTTATTTATTTATTTAACCAACAGTAGAACGAAATACCTACACGTTATTACTTGAATACTATTATAGAATTATAATAATAAATATACACAGCGGTCAGCGAATTAAGTGACTAGGAGAATTTAAATTAGGAGATTTTATTAAAGTTACATAGCATTTGATGCAAAGGGTGATAAGAATAAGATATACTGCCATAAGAAGCGGAACATAAAAAGAAGTATGATCACTAAGTTGGCGAGAAAACACACGGAATTTGATGCAAGAGAGGAGAACCGGAAAATCAATGATGGCATTAAGAAGAGAGAAAACAAAGTTAATATCAGAGGCATAATAATAATATTTTACGTTGAACATATTTTATGTAGGTATTATGATTACTACACGAAACATATACATATAATTATTTAAACGAATTTATATATAATACATACCCAAGATATATTACTAAGAATACATGTGTATACCTACTAACTATATAGGTGTGTACCTAGTAATCTATACGCAGTGTTGGGTAAGTTTCTTCTAAAAAATAACTATGTTAGTTACTAGTTGAAAAATTAAAAGGTTACTAATTATTTTTTCAATTTAAAAGTAACTATAGTTACAATGACGTTACTTTCAACATTTTTAAATATGTAAAAATAAAAATAATAAAATAAAATGTCAAAAATATCTTTATTTTTTTTTAATAGTCGTCAGTCAAAAATGATAAAATTCAATATCATGCCTACTCCAACTTATTATTATGTTATATATAATAATATATAATATAATAATATATACGAGTATAATATATAATATAATTAGATATATTATATCCAAATTGCAATTTAAAAGTTTTTTTAATGTCAATCGTTTGTGCTACGTTTGTGTCGTTTATATTCGTTTGTGCTCGTTTGTGCTAGCCCCCCTTCCACAGATACCACAAGGGGAGCCAGTGAAACGGTAGCCCCCCTCCAAATTGGAATTTAAAACTGTAGCCCCCTTACTTTAGAGATACAAACTTTTAGTGATACCAATAATTTGTGCATCGTTTGTGCAGAAATGTGCAAAAAATCCCATCGTAGTTATATACGCTATAACTATTCACATTTTACAATTTATAATAGGTATGTAGGTAAATATAAACCACGAATAGAGAAGTGATATGAAAAATACCATTATTATGATACCAAATTTAATATCGTCTAAAATATTCAGAAGAAAAGACACTGATTATCATATTATAAAGTTAGTAATCGTTGGTATTTTGGTCGGGTATCAATCAATATTGTCAAATATTACATCTTAATTGTATAATATTTTTAAAATCACCATTTTAGATTGTGATAGCATCCTCACGTATCAAAATTAAATACGTGTGATCACGCACGTTGTATATTCCCGTTTAAATGTGGATATTGAATATATAATATTAAATATTGTGTTTTTTTTGCCACGATTATTGACATGATTTTAAAAATGCAAATGCACGCAATAAATCGTTCTCTGATTAATCTACTTTAAACTCGGTTGTACTTAGTACCTACATCTTCGGTGCAGCGTACCTACTACCTATATAACATTATTTTAAATAAAATATGTGTTAAATAATCAAAAATAGACAATGTTTTAACCGATAATTCTTAGATTATCAGGTAATTGACTAATGTAAAAAGTACAATATCGACATAAGCCCATAATATTGGTATAAATATAATTATATAAATTAATATTTATACCTATAAAATTAATGTTTCTACTAATATCTACCTATAGTATACCTACAATATATTACAACAGGTATATTTAATATGGAAAAGTGTCGAGTATTTTAAGTAAGTACATTTTAATTATTTTTTTACTTTTTAATTTATTATGAAATGGAGTACTTGAACTGGGAGACGATGCGAGAAGATGGAGTAGATACCCCCTTTTTAATTCAGCGTACAGTTTATGCCATTCGTTTGTGTTTTTTAGTCTCATTGTTTAAATTTAAGGGATTTGTTTTTAAAAAAATTTGTTGCTGAGATTTTGATAAAAATGGAGATAATTTCTAAATAAAATAAAAATGCTACGTCATAGATTAGGTTATCTTCTATGTTCTATGTAGTAACAAAATTTGGTGTTTTTATTTTGATTGTATCTCAGGTGTTTTATGTTTGCGTAAACATATATTTTTTAAAAAAATATTGTCATTACTCAACAATAAAAATAGTACAGACCAACAACTATTTTTAAGTTACTCTTAAATTATATTTAAATAATTATTATATTATATACCCGAAGTCACAATATAATACACTTTTGTTTTACGTATATTACAACAACTAAGTACCTATACGCAAAATAAAAGTGTATAATATTGTGACTTCGGGTACCTATATAACATAATAAATATAGTTACAATTACTCATATATATATATTAATATATTTAATTAAATATGTTTAATTTGTTAAATTTATCCCCTGGATAAAATGCTAAATTTGCTATCTAACTTTGCATTTTAACCGTCCAAATGCCCGCGCCCGCATATTTCTCGTCTACTACATTATTGTAGTAACTTGTTTACGTAGCTTTTATTTTCTCGAATTTTCTTGAACGTTCGCGTTTATAATATTAATATTATAATATATTATATTGAGCTGTAACCACCATTAACATTCGAGAAATTTCTTGATGGTTCTTCTGTGTATATAAGCTGCACCACCTTAACCCGGTCATTCAGACGAATTTTTATACTCGCGTCTTAAAGTTACCCTTATTTTTGACTTGAAGTAAACGAACATTGCCATCAAGATTTTTACACATATTTGTACTATTTGTTCTTATATTATAAGGTATGTGCTCATAAAACAGTTTTAACTACATTTTTTATTTCATAATAACATTAAGTCATACGCTATATATTTATAAACTATGCTGTTCGTAAGTAGTAGAAATCAGAAATAAAATAATATTTTTACATTTTTTTTTTTAATTCAAGTAATCTTTTAATTTAAAATTATTATTTTAAAAATTAGCTTTTTATATTTAGAATATCATTCATAAAAATAATATTTCTGGTTTTTATGATCACGTGGGATAAAATCCATACAGCATTGTTTACGTACGTACTAGCCAATACACTTTTGAATACATAGAATATATACAGTAGTATCTTTAAAAAGTGTTCTTCAAAAAATATGGCAAGTACATACTTAATAGTGACGTTAAATGAAATAAAAAATTTACAGTCGTCGATAGAACCCGGTTTGTATAAGGACTGCGTGTGCTACCGAAGAAAACTTGGAAGTTTAAGGTAAAATTATAATTTAATTATATTATTGTTTTAATAAATACCTATTTATTTTTCTCTTGATTGCATTAAGATTGGGTAGGATAACAATAATATTATACTATCATGTACACCAAATTTTGCAATCAAATTTAAATAACATATTATGCTCTTCTTATAGAGCAAATCATTTTGAATCTGACCTGAACTTTTCTCTAAAAGCCTCAGATCTGGTTACAAAATGTATTCTAATGTTGAGAGAAAATAACATTTTTTTTTTTTATACTGTGGTGTCTTTAGAAAGATACTTAAATATAATTAAAATATATGGAATATATGTAGGTATATTATGTACGTGTAAACATTAGCTATGTTTATAAATAGATACGAAAATCATTTGTTTATTATCACAAACAAAGTTGAGGATTTTGACAAAGTTTGAGCCTCTGATTACATTCATGGAGTATCTACTCAATTTAACAACATACCGAAAATAATCAATATTGATGGATACGGTTATAAACTTCGAGGCGCTATAGAGCTGAAAACAAGTAAGAATTTACACGTTAAAAATATATGGGCATTATGTATCTATTCATTTCTCTGTTTGGAATGACTATAATTTTTTCATAACATTTTTTTATAAGCTTTCTGAATTGAATTTTTATAGAATTTTACGTAGGCACATATAATTATAAGAACAATAATTCATTCAATGTATTTTCTAAAAGGGTTATCACTTCTGTTAATGAAGATTATGTATCTTCTATTTTTTTTATTTATATATCATTTAATCATATGCTATATATTTTGGAACTCCAAAAATATGCAGTGTACAACTGTTATAATCATTCTCAAGGTATGCGCAGTACTTAGAATACAAATACATTGAGTACTTAAGACATGTACAAATTCATATACTGCTTTATAAAGTAGCTATTCAATTACATATAATTATTTAAAATCCTTATGCTACATGCACTATATAATTTACCCAGGAAACACTAAGTTGCCCTTTTATCACAATATAAAATATTTTAAGAAATACATATGATATGTGTCTACAAAGTAATGTCTTGATTATCGAAAGCTTATACAATAATAACATGTAAATTTAAAATGCATAATGTGTGATAAACGTAAGACTATAAATTATTCAAATTAAAACTTTGTTACTTTTCTAAGAAAATCAAAGTACGAAATTATTTATTAGGTGGTGCTGATATTATGGGACATTACATATTTAATGCATTTCGTGAACATGAAAATCGGTAGTACATATTTGATGACTTGTGTACAACAGCTCTTCTTATTAAAGAAAACAAATGGATTATGAGTGAAATGTTGTTATACACGATATAATAATACTTTTATTTTTAATCAATTCTTTGATTATGTATTTTTTTTTTTTTTTGTAAAGTAAATTGTACTTATTAAAAAAAGAAATATGAACAAATTGTAAACTAATAGTATAGTTACAATTTTAATAGTTTAAAGTTTGTTTTGAAAAATTGGAATACATAATATAAAATAAACAAAAATACAGGTGATAAACTATAACTGTGTTATTGATTTTATACATAAAAAATTTTGTCTGGGAATAGGTATTAGTAAATATAATATAATTACACAATTACTAAGATATTATTACGTAAATGATAATATTATTAATTTACCTTGTGTAGAGGGCCAGTACAAACGTAACACAAATGATTGGCTTAGGAATAACTTCAAAATTTTGACTCAAGGGGCTACAGTTTCAATGACTCTCTTGGGGTATCTCAGAAAGGGGGGCTATCACAAACGAGCATAAACGAACACTAACAACACAAACGTAGCACAAACGATTGGCATTGGAAAAATTTTTAAATTCCGATTTGAGGGGCTACCATTTCACTGGCCTCCTTGTGGTATCTCAGGAAGGGGGGCTAGCACAAACGAGCACAAACGAATATAAACGACACAAACGTAGCACAAACGATTGGTATTAGAAAATCTTTTAAATTCCAATTTGGGGGGCTACCGTTTCAATGGCCCCCCTTGTGGTACCTGAGGAAGGGGAGCTAGCACAAACGAATATAAACGGCATAAACGTAGCACAAACGATTGGCATTGGTAAAACTTTTAAATTTTAATTTGGGAGGGCTACCGTTTCACTGGCCCCCCTTGTGGTATCTCAGGAAGGGGAGCTAGCACAAACGAATATAAACGGTACAAACGTAGCACAAACGATTGACATTAAAAACTTTTAAATTCCAATTTGGGGGGGGGGCACTGAAATGGACCTTATAAAATCACACAATCGTTGAAATATCTACATTTTGTAGATATAATGGGTCATCGACAGTTTTAGACGAATTTATTAAAATGAATTGTACTTTTTATTTATAAATATGTAACGCAATATTTTACTAAGTTATTTATAGATAACTAACGTAGTTACTCATACGTTACTACAAAAAATTAAATAACGAAGTTACTATAACGTTACTCGAAAAAATAACTACGTTAAAATAATGAGTAATGTCCGTTACGTTACTACCCAACACTGTCTATACGTAACATTTATACGTGTTTTACACGATGAATAAACGTAATGATTTACAAATATTACACGAAGAATAAAGGTTAATTAGTTATCTTTTGACCCAAAAATATCATTAAACTACACCAAAAATTAACCTACTATCTACGTGATTACATGTAAATTTGGTATAGGAGGGGTTCAAGAATTATGTAAGCGCCTGAGGGAAGAGTGTTTGCCGTGTGCTGACATTAGCTTATAAGGAAATGAGGGGATAAGGAATAAAGGGAGGGGTTAAAATCATACTGACGTCAGCAATACCTAGTAAGAAAAAAAAAATATGTACCTCCTTATTTTTATGAAAATATGTAAAAACATTTTTCATTTATTTTTAATTACCCAATTTGTATAAAATTCGGAAAACATTTTTTTTTTATTAAATAGAGGGAGTCTAAAAAGGACAAAAATGTGCTAACGTAATACCTGAACGACTCTATATACTATAATATAATTTAGCGTTTGATACTCGTATATTTGTTTACTGTGATGACACTCAACGATGATTATTTTTGTATTGTGTATGATGATTAACGGACAATATTCTAAATGTAATCTTTTGAAAATATTTATTGATCATTACAAGAAAATATTTATACAAAATATTATGCAAATATTTTATTATGACCAATGCAAAATATGCCAAATGTTATCTTTGTAAATATTTTTGAAATATATTAAGAATATTGGTAAAAAAAAATATTTTCGAGCAGTATTAAAAGCAGTATTTACAACATAAAAGAACTGACCACATACGTTTATTTACATATTTTATAGCTCATACAATTATTTTGCTTCTTGTGCATAGCAAAAACATAAACCTAATAATAATACTAATAATAATTTTTTGGATTGGCATTGGTGTATTTATGGAGTTAGTGCCTATCTAATGTGATTTTTAACCCCCTCAGAATATTAGTATAAAGGAATAATTTTAATATAAAGTGTACACAATATCAATAAATTGCACCAGAAAAAAATTAATGAGTAAAAAAAAAGATAAAAGATAATTTAATAGCTTCCCCAACAAAAAAAAAAAAAAAAATTTGATTACTCTACGCTTATAGGGGCGGAGGGATATA
Source organism: Pemphigus obesinymphae (assembly GCA_025469235.1). Lineage (NCBI taxonomy): Eukaryota > Metazoa > Arthropoda > Insecta > Hemiptera > Aphididae > Pemphigus > Pemphigus obesinymphae. The sequence continues at coordinate 60,200 of JAIPRL010001694.1, forward strand.
TCAAAAATATTGTATTTGTTTATAGTATAAAAAAAAGTTGTAATAAATGTAAGACATATTGGCATAATATTTTTAGATTAATATACTTAATATATTTTAATATAATAAAAAATAATAATAAATATTTATAATAATATTAATACATAGGTAAAAAGTAAGAAATACCCAGTTTTGTAGAATAATAATAAAAAAATTGAATTATTAAAGAAAATAACCTCGGATAAGATATTTAAAACATTGAAATGCTAATATACGAGTAAAATTTAAGGCTTTTGGAGCACCCCGTATGTTTACGTACTTACCTACTTCCCGACATCCGATTACTGTTTTGAATATATGAATAAATTTATAAGCCCCTATTCTAGGTTATCTTTTGTTTTTTTAATTTAATAAGCTTTAAAATCAAAATTATTTATAAAATATTTATTTCAAAAGAAGAAAAATATTTTATTGAATTATTGAATTATATTTATTAAGTTGTAAACATTAAATATTTTTCCTACATAACCTAGTAAAAAGATTAATGATTACAAATTTTTTGACAAAATTTAAATCAAACTACTGGAAGTACTTAATACAATTTTCCTCATTAAGCAGTTTCCACTTGTAAATTATTTGGTATAGGGAGAAAATTTAGGGGGAGTATTTAAAATTTTTGCAAATTTTGATTCATGAGATTAATTTGAAAAAAGTGTTCTGAAAATATTTTAGAAATATAAACTTCTTGGCCAAAAATAAAATATGTAAAAAATATTTTTGTAGCAATGATCAGAAAATATTTTGAAAATAATATCATTTTCCTGGAAATATTTTAATGCTGTGTGGATAGTTGAGTTAACTTAATTTTAACTTTTAAAAATTTAAACCTTTGCCCAAATCATTATACCTTACTAATATAATATGACTTACCTACTTGAATTATAACTGATATTAAATAATAGTGAATAGATGTATTACTGTTTTAAAAATTTAACATCATGTACCTATACGAAATCTAATTGAACAATGATGGAAAATTTACAAAATACCTTGTTAAATTAAACATTTCATTTTTTATTGCTTTGTTTTGGTTACTATACCTATATGAAGTACCTACTTAGGTATTTCATGAAATAACACCATTCGATAGTTAACGTTTTGTTACATTTTATTGTATATATTTAAAATGTTCATTACTTGAAATCCTCATTAATAGTCCATATACTAATAATATAAACAATTATAACGTATACCTAAGTTGTTGTGAATTGTGATAATAATGTATAGGTACATAGGTAATCATAGGTACGTAATATTTGTTCAGTAGAATTATAAAATTTCATCGTGACTATATTTTTATGTGTAAAGAACCTATTTTATCGCAACATCAATATTACTCATTCACTTATATAAAATACATTTGATATTAAGTCATTAAGAGGACGTCCACCAATATTTAATATGGGATATCGATAGGTACCTACCTAAATATATATTATGGATAATAATTTAATTAATGTATTTTAGAGTACCTAAAATTAGATTTCAAACGAAAATTCATAATGCTTTTCCCGAGTACTTCTGTTTATTAGCTATTGAACTACTGCGATTGTACGTATATAACTATATTATAGCATTATACCTACAACTCGTGAATCGGAGCATATTGTCCTGTCGTATAAATTAATGGTAAATACATTATAATCTATGACCTCGCGTGGACTCAGTATTTCTGTGTTTTTTCATTTTAACATAATATGTTAATAATATAAATTATAATCAACAATTAAATTGTACAGGATGTTCAAGGTAGCCGATACTTTTTGACTATTCCTGACACCATAATTTTAAAAAAAGGTAAACAGGTTGTCGGTGAATTAATCGCTAGGGAATTTGAACACATTGTAATATTTATTATAATATTTAATATTTCAATGAATTATTTTTTTTTTTTAATTTGTATTTTTTAACTGTTAAAATTAAAAATAGGTATAACTTGAGTATACTAGTCGGTTATTACAATTCTCATTTTAATTTATATATAGTCATATAGATATAGATGCATTAAAAAATTATGTTTTATTTTTAAAAAACTTAAAACGTTTTAATACATTATAAACATTGATGTTTTGTATTAAGCTCATTATCAAATGTATAATGAACCTTTTTTAAATCATAATTACTTTTAGATTCTGAGTGAAGGGAAAAATGTATTGCGGTTTTTTAATAATGTTTTTTTTTAAGTCCGTATAACTAGATACCTACATATTTTTGGGTAGAAGGGGTAAAGCCTTTGGTGTAAAGGGCATTTTTTATAACAAATTCGTTCTAGTTGTTACTTTGATGAGGTCATTTTTCGATTTTTCCCGTAGTTTTCTTAAGCGTAAAAGAATAATTAAATTTTTTATTTCATGTAATATATAGGTGTGTAGTGTGTAGGTACACTTCTACGAATAGGAGTTAAGCTGGAGTTTTTGAATAAAGAGAGTTTTTAATAGAAAAATCATTGTAGTTGGTAGGCAGTTACTTTAAAAGTATTTCGATTTTCCCAGTAGTTATCTTATTTGAAAAGGATAATTTTTAAATAAGAAAATAACAAATAAAGTTTTATAGTTCCTGATTTTTTTTTTTTAAATTTAAATTGAAATGTAAAATTTCATGTACATACTTAACACATCGTTAAGGACACTAGGACAAAGCAACTAAAAACAGTACGAAAAAATGTCCGATCACCATACCTATATATGATCTCTTAGAAATCGAGTTAGCATACAAAAATTGAAAAGTATTACGTCACAAGAAATTTCACTGAGAAATACTATTTTTACTACCTATACAGCCGTATATGGTAACAGGACCCTTCTCACAATCCCAGTCATATAAAACGGCCCTGCTCAGGGCCACTAAAATGTACAAGCCACGCCAGAAGGCGTAGTCTCTTTGTTTTGCTTGGATGGACAACCTTGGTGGTTTTTAACTATACCAGGCAATACGCCTATAACAATGGAATGAGTTATGTGTTCATGATTGATTGATTTTATTTACGTGGTCGACCACCGAAGTTGTCGCTGTTTTATTGTAGTTGGGGTGCGTGAAGGCGGTGCCGTAGCATGCCCGAGTTTTCTGATATGACGGTAGCGAGACTGAGCACTTTTGGGGAACAAAGCACTTACTTGGCTTTTGATTATTTCTTTGATCGGTTTACATATAGCTAGAGGCGGACTGGCAAGGTGGGACAATGAAAATAGTCCTACTGGGCCGCATACATTTTAAGGCCGCCGGGCTGAACCATGTAAATTTATAAACTTTATACTAAAATAAAATAATATTGACCATCAAAATAAATCTATTTAGGAATATTATAATGTTTATATTAAATAAACTAAATACTAATATAAATTTAATAATTTTGGTTTCTACGCTCGTTCGTAATTCCCAAATACTGACTAACAGTTGTGTCACTGCGAGAGTACAAACTACGAACGCCTATTGCCCATGTGGCCATATTCAGACATACATTGGCACATCATAATATGTCATATTTACGTGATATTTTACGTTTAACGTTATTAACTTTTTTATTTAATTTGTAAATTTATGTTTTTATAAAAAAAGGCGGGCTGCCAAAGAAAAAACAAACTTAAATATATCTAAATTGTTAGATATTTATTTTTTTTTTCAATCTTAAAAATTACCTATTCAAAACCCCTTAAAAATCGCAAGTGTTGTGGATGAAAACCCTGCACCAAATACATCTTTCTCATTAGAATTTATATTTATTTTTATTATAATTATAAATTAGTAGTTAAAATATACATTCAAAATATATTCTACCGACCACCATTGATTACATGTTACATAATAATTTATGACTAGAGCAGAGGATTTGTAGCATTTCAGCATTTGCATACCTATTTGTTTTCATAATCACAAAAATACTAAGCAAGGTACTTATGTACAATGTACATTTATTTTGAATAATATATATATTTGGTGTATATATATTTTTTTTTCATTACTTAAAAAGTAGTTGTACCATGATATCTAAAATGTTTTCATTATAATAAAAATTCAATTTGATTTTTGTTAAATATAATTTATGTTTTTTCTCAAATTTTATAAATTATGGTTAAAAACTAGCTTCTTAGCCTTTTAGACCAAGTCACCCAAATTTTAGTCTCAATATTCAATTTCTTATTTGTGCATGAATGACTGCAAATGGTTAACATTTTCAAATGCACATAGTGACTATAATAAGTTAAAAGTGATTGTATAGCTTAGTTTTTCGATAAAAATAGTGACTAAACAATCTTTTTTTTTTTTAAGTGGAATAAGTTTATAAACTTTATATGCAACAACATTCTACGAATGGTAGAAATTTAAAAACTCATAAATAGCTTGAATTATTAATACAATGAATAAACAAATTAATGAATCAACTAGATCTGTTTAACAACAAAATATAGATAGGTACATGAAATTATATCATACACCATAGTACCTATGTAATGACCAAATAAATTACAATTTTACATAATATTTATACCTATTTATATTATAATAATTCACAAAATTGACTTAAGATTTTCAAAAAAAGAATGTATTAGGTACCATAATTTTTTTTTTGAGGGAGGTGTTAATAATGTTAGTGGGTTAAGTCTCCTTCAGTGTACCTCTAGTTGGGCTGGTAACACTGCTTTCCCACTGGGCCAGATACCACCCAGTACACTTCTGCATGTAACTGAACTTAGAAGAATTTTCGGTTTGGGGATCGTGGAGCTTCGGGCTGAGGAATACGGCAACCGTCTTTGACGGGTTTGCGCGAAGTCTCCACTTCTTGAACCAGTCTGACGCGATTTGAATTTGGTCTTGGAGATGGGCTATTGCGTATCTTGGGTTTTTGTTATGGGTGAAGAGCATAGTGTAAACTGCAAACAGTAATAATGTGCTGTTGCTATTTACGGGAATGTCGTTTGTGTAGATGAGGTAGAGGGTTAGTGTAGTGCAAGGCAGAAGCCCTGAGGGACACTTGCTTGAATGTTGCGGAGGACTGACAGATCATCATCTACTTTGACGATGCAATTGGTAAGAAAAGAATCAATTATATTAATGATTGATAGGGAAATATTCAATTGTTGAAGTTTAAAAATGAGGCCGTCGTGCTATACCCGGTCAAAGACTTTTTCTACGTCTAGGAATATAGTAATCTGATGTTGTCGACTAGGTTAGTCAACTGTTGGCTGGTGGAATGGTCGCTTCTAAACCTTGATTGTTCGGGTTTAATTTTATTTACGAGCTGTTCTTATAATTCACCTAGTATGATCTTTTCCAAGACGGGAAATAGATGAAAGTAGCGCTATTGGTCTGTAGTTTGCTGATTCTTTAGGATCTTTGCCTGGCTTCTGGTGAGTAATGATTGTTGACATTTTCCGTGAAGACGGGAAGTGGCTAAATCTTTAACATCCGTTAAAAATTTTTGTTGGGAGTAATATCATGTTTTCTGGAAAGAATTTGAGGGCAGAGTTTGTTATTTAGTCTTCACCAGGGGATTTTTTCTTCGAGAGTTTTTGGATAGTTTGGTGGATTTTGACTGGATAGTCAAATATAGTAGAATTGATATGTCTAGCTGATCGAATATTTTGAACTGTTGATGTAACTTTCGGGAGTTCAGGACCGAGATTGAGAGAGAACTGGAGCTCGAGTGAATTGGCAAACAGTTCTGCTTTTTTCCCCCCCGAGTATACCAGATCGTTTAGTCCCGTGAGGGGATGAATTGCAAGTTTCTTGTTAAGCAAGTTTCTGTTAAGTTTATATATTGAATTGTCTTTGGTATCAAAGGAGAAGAGAAATTTGTCCCATTCGTCCTGTCTGTAGGTTTTCATGATGGCACGAATGAATGGAACTTTGGTATTCAGTCTAGCTTTGATTGCGGGATCATGATTGAGTTGCTACTCTCGGAGTAGGCGATTTTTAGTGCACATTTCCCTTAGAATTTCTTCGGGAAGCTGAATGGTGGATTTAGATTTGATTTTAGTAAACACGCTCGAGCTGACTGCTGATTGGACAGCTTCTGTGAAAGAGTGGATTTCTAAGTCTACGTCCAGTTTGATAGTAAATTTTGGGTTGGTATCCAGTTTGAGGAGCGTAGATACTCTATATACTTAATATACTTCTATAATAACTTAATTTAAATCTATATACTTAAGTCAGTTGATGAGCTTCTTTTTTTGAGGTGATGACGACGTGATCAGGGAGCAGTGAACCTCTATCATGACTGGATTGTGATTCGAGGATAAGGCGTTGATATTGATCACCTGAGTAGGTAAGAGCTACTTGACTGGGGCGATATCCAGTACATTTGGTCTATAGCGCCGTGCGTTTGGATAGTAGGTTGGGGCAATGGGTGCGAAGATTGTGTAGTCGCTGTTCTGTACATGGTTATAGATAGTCCTATCGATTGGGTTTATTGTGTGGGTATTCCGCAGTGGGTGCTTTGTATTATAGTCGCCAGCTATGATCAGCCAATCAGAGCTTATGGTGAGTAGATCTAAGTCACTTTGGAGTAGAGTATCTTTGGGGGCTTTGTAGACTGCTGTAAGGAGGATTTCTCTATTGTTTGATTTTATTTTAATTGAGGTGGATAGTTTTATAGGTTGATGAACAATACGACGGTGGACGAGGACGGACGTATTGCCGTGCATAGGATAACCTCTGATGGGCGGTAGGTCTGTCCTGTATGAATGAAAATTTGTGATTTTAAGGGTTGATGAAGGTTTTTAGGTGCATTTTGCTTAGAAGTACTATGTCGATTTTAAGATTTTTAACAAGTGCGTTGAGTTCGCTAATTCTTTTGGAATTCCAATAAAGAATTTTTATGCTATCCATTTTGGTTTGAAGGAGCCTCTCCGATTTGACCTCTGCTTATATACCAAATAATGAAAACCAACAACCAATCACAACGCATAGACAGAAAAGCTAATCAAAACACACGAAACTGGTATCCAATCAAGACACCAGATGGATACCTGATTTCCGTATAAATATATGTACAAAAACTGAAAATGATACCTTCTTCTCCTTTCATTTGTCAAATAATATAACACAACAGAAAGTAAAAAATTCACCGAACGATCAACACCAGTGGTACTAGTACGATGACGATTTCAAGCCGGGACAGCTGAAAACGGCTAGTTACATTCCGACGACCGCCGAAGTCACTGTGAATACCAAGGCCAACCAACGCAGACTAGAGTGACGAGTGCTAGCCATCGGGCCGATTCGTAGTAGCAATCCCGACGACTGGAGCCAAACAGCATCACCCAAGCTGCCCACCATTCACCGAGTCAACGCCTCCACTGGATGGGGAAATAATGGACGGATGGGAATAGACTGGGGCGTTTGCAATATGTGCGGGCGTTAGGGACCGGCAATATAAGTGTATAGTCGTAGGGCCTGTGTAGTGTGTAGGAAGAGTCATATTTATCTCCTCGTTAACATAACACTGTACCCGACCGTTGTTAACCAAACGGGTGGATATTATCCTATCGGACCGATTGTTAAACCTGCCAAACCATTGTTGACCCTACTCATTTATGTTAACCCATCGGATCGATTGTTAAACCTATAACAAATTGTTAACCCTACTCATATACGTTAACCCGCAGATTATTAAATCTACCTAACAATTATTAACCCCTCATGTATGTTGACCTTCCGATTGTTAACCCTACCAAAACATTGTTAACCCTATTCTAATCATTAGGCATTTATATTGTTAACCTTTGTATATATACCTGTATGTTATTTAAACAATAAATACAACAGTTTACGAACAACCAAATAGTGTCCGTAACATATCTATACCTTTAACAATAATTCATTTAATATTCTATGAATTGATCATATGAAACACATACCTTGTCCAGCCCTAACTGTAAAAGTTTTCAAAAAATATACTCACCTTTATTCATTATATAATAATCTATGAAGTTAATTTCTAAGTTTTATTTTCAAGAAATGTTTAATTTTGCAATCTATAAAGTTCTTATTATTATCTTAAAACTATCCAATCTATTCAAAATTTGATTGAAATTAAAACGAGTTTAAAAAAATTCTGTATGCATCATATTGATTATTAAAAATATGTCGAGTAAATTCTCATACTATCTATGTCTTTAATAATACATTATCCTGTTCAAGGAATGAATAGGGATGAAGAAAAAACTTCCATTATCTGTATTTAGTCAATCTTTTTTATAGTTAATATTTTAAAAACATTAACATATTTTTATTACTGAAAATCATCAGTATAATCATTCATTTAAAATATTTATAATTCAAGTAAGAACTAAGAAAAACTTAGTTTAAAATGAAAAAATACCGATGAACCGTTTATTATTGTATAACTGTAATAGATATTATAATACATAATTAAAATTGTGTTATTAAGTATATAGGTATTTGAATAAAAGCAATTTTTAAACAAAAAAGAGGTTCAATTTATTTTATATTAATGACTTATTTTACTATTTTAACGGAATTTTATTAAAAAAAAAAAATCTGAATAAGCACAATTTAGGTACTTACTCGTATTTTTTTTAAAAAATAATTAATGCTAATAAAAAAAAAAAATCATTTGAATTTTGGTTTTTATATTAATTAAAAGAAGTTGATATAGGTAAGTATATACAGATTTCAATTTATGCTTATTGTTCATATTTTAGCGATCGGTACATTATCGAGGATATATATGTTACGGTAAAAGTACGAATACCGGTTAAACCTAGGATTTACCGGTAAATCCTAGGTTTCACCGACTACTGTAAAACCTAGGATATACAAAATTGTTTGGTCAAACCCCGAATGATTTTTGTAGTTCGAACTTTTACAAACAAGATTTGGTAAATCTTAGGATAAACAATCAGTGTTAGTAAAAGTCCGAAATTTTTTACCAATTATGTTATTAACACGTTAATTGCCATGAGGGTCATTTTTGACCCTCAGCGGGATTCCTAAGTGGGCCATGAGAGGTAATTTTAACCCTCAATGCTATGTTGTCTTTTTGGACTCTGCGAGGTCATCTAGCCTCAGACTTACCATCAAACTACCATACTATCAGATTGTGTGTTATCTGTATATCAAAACGCTCTATTTAGCATTTGAATATTTGTATTTCTTATTAAAAAAAGAATAAAATTATAATGAGGTTACAATTATTTAATTAATATGCTTATATAAAACCATGTACATTTTATATCTGAGTATAAAATGTAATAAAATATGAATATTGTTAATAATTGTTTGATTATTTTTTTGTTACTGTGTCAAATTAAAATAATAATGTTATTATTAAAGATATTTTATAATATAATAATCTAAATTAATAAAGTTAAATTTGTTATTTTACGACTATTTAAATTTAAACGGGCTGAAGAAGTTGCGTATTGCTTACTGTATATTTTCACTCTTTTCGGTGAACCAAATATACTCCACTCAGACAATGGGGGAGAATTCATAAATGCTGTTATTACAAATCTATGTAGTTTGTGGTTTGAAGTGAAAATAGTTCACGGAAAAGCTCGCCACAGTCAGTCTCAAGGTTCTGTGGAGCGTGTCAATCAGGATATAGAAAGTATGATTGTGACGTGGATGGAGACGAATAAAACGACGAAATGGTCAGAGTCCTTAAGATTCGTACAAGCTATGAAGAACGGAGCTTTTCATTCTGGTACGTATTGTATTAAAATTGGTATTTTATATAGGTATTTTACAAGATTATTAATAATATAGTAGCTAAGAATCGTTTCTATCGATGAAATCATTGAATTTAAATCGAATACAATAATAATACACTAGCCTGTTCGAGGACCGAAGGGACGATGGACAAACTTCCACCACCGCTGATATTTGCATTCGATAAAAAAAGATTGTGAGCGGAGCTTCGGTGTAATTATACATTTTTCGTATCTCGTTAAAAAAAACGATTAAGAAAATTAATTAATTATTATATTACTTAAAAAAAGTTTAAAAAAAAAATTCAAAAAAATTACTTTGGATTTGATTTTTTGTACATAATCTAAGCAAAATACGTCTGACATTGTGTTAAAATTTCAATTCGAAAAACCCAAAATTAACCCTTTTATGAATGAAAATCCGCAAAATATAGAAATAGCTATAAATAATCTAAAAATAAATGAAATATTTTGAAAAAAAAAAAAACATTTTTATACACTTTTTTATACTTTTTGAATAAGGTATACATTTATTACTACATTTTCAGGAATCAAACGCTCTCCATATGAAGCAATGTTTGGGAATAAAATGAAAATGGGATTAGCTAATTCAATTATTCCAAAAAATGTATTATCAAGACTGCAAACAGAAGAGGATTTAGAGGCAGCACTTACAGAACCAAAGACAAATATAGTTGAAGTTGGTGAGATAGATGAAGAAGTTGAAATCGATAAGGAGCCTGATGACGAAGTAGAGACACCTGGAGAAACTTAATATGTAGAAATAAGGGACGTAGAAAATATAATACCGGCACGGATGCAAAAAAATTAAGCAACATCGGGAAAAATTACCTATTGATCTACAAAAACAAGCAAAAAAATGAAGCAAATGTCAAACAAGAAAATGCCAATTGTATTAATTGGACAAACCGTCAAAATTAAAATTCCGGAAGTCGATCGAAGTAAAATTGATGCCCGCACATTAATGGCTAAGGTGTTAGAAGTTGTGGATGGAGATATTTATCACCTCGGTACAAAAGCAAGAACACTCTCACAACTGTTCACTCACAATCAGTTCACATTATGTAAAGAAAATTTTTTAGAATCGGAAATTATACCAGATAATGAAATTGGTATTCGACAAGCAGTATCGCAACTGTCTTTGACTGATGGATAAGGATTAATAAGGTGTGATTGTTTGAAAAAATGTATGACTAAAGTGTATCCAAAAATGTATTGTGTAACTCGAGATGCCACAGTAGCCAAGCCTGCACAAATCAATAATTTAATAATAAAATTAATTTAATTATAATAAAAATAATATACCTACTAGTAATTAATGTATCAATATTAAATATTTTTGCCGTAATATATAATAATAATATAAATTTGTTGTCTCAATAATAATAATATACGAAAAAATCACATAATCATATATAATAACATAATTGGTAAAAAATTTCGGACTTTTACTAACACTGATTGTTTATCCTAAGATTTACTGAATCTCGTTTGTAAAAGTCCGAACTACAAAAATCATACGGGGTTTGACCAAACAATTTTGTATATCCTAGGTTTTACCGAAATTAATTGGTAAATGTCCGATTTTTGGACATTTACCAACAGTAGTTGGCGAAACCTAGGATTTACCGGTAAATCCTAGATTTAACCGGTATTCGTACTTCTACTGTAATATATATATCTTAATTTTAGATAACCAGTGATGTAGTGGAAGGTACAAGTCGTGTACACACTACCAATTTTTTAATATATGCTTGCCTGTAACAAAAACAAATTGGTAAATCCAGACTTGTATTAAACTGATTTATTTTGAAAAAAACATTTCACCAAATTAAGTTCTGAAAATATTTACAAAATAAAAATAGTGTAAAATATATTTATAGCATAACCGAAACATGTTTTTGCCATTTGATTATTTAATGCTATATACCTAATATAATATTGTGTTTTAAAATGTCTTTTAATAAAACAATTCTGAGAAATTCTCAATACAAAATACATATATTTAAAAATTTTAAATTACTATAAAAACCCCAAAATTGAGGTAATATATTTGAAAAATATAGTAAATATCAATATAAAAGCTAAGTACTTACTCTGTAAAAATTTCATTGATGTATGTCAAAATGTATTTAGACCCACTTTTCACCTAAATTTTAATATAGCTCATAATTAACAAATTAAATTTACGTTAATTTTATATACAGTTTTGGTGAAAATTTCAAGTCTCTAGGACCACTGTCTTCAGAATTACGAAGAAATGACAAATCTAGAATTTAAGAAAATTGTGTTTTTATGTACTTTTTCCTTACATGTTAAAGAAAACTCTTGAGAAAATCGAAATATGACTTCTCTAAAATAGGTACCTAACAACTTGACGAGATTCGTTACCGTAATATGGTTAAGCACTCTTACTAGCATTGTTGGTATAAATACGTGTTTGAGGGAAGGAAGAGATGAAATTCACAATTTAGAAAAATTTTAAATGTGTCTAAAACTAGGGTTTTGTGTAGGTAAATTTTATTAAATTTTAAGAAAAGTGAAAATCAAACAATTTAAAAATATTTAATTATATTTTAAAAGTAATTTAAAAATAGTTATTTTTCAGTACCATTTTTTAATGTTGTGTTCACGTTTTATAACTTCAGGTATTCTTTGTATAATGGCAGAGTTTAAATTTATACAAAATTTGATAAATGAGAATACTTTTTGTGAGTAACTTGGTGGCTGATCCCCCCATGATTTGCTTAATTCAATATCGGACAGGCATCAGTCCCATTAAAAAAGTCAGTGACATAAGTTGGTCTTTTTCCGTTTCAGAAGGAGTTCGAAAAAGATGGAAATAATTCTAGCTATGTACCTGAATAATCGAACGTATATTCACTAATTAATTTACGACTACATCAATATAGATAACCAATCGCTAAAATATAATATTATAAAAAGAAAATATCGATTCAGAACTATTAATATAATTATTTATTTTTGTTGTGTCTAAATATAATATTATAATATAATATAATATTAATTATAAACTGTCTTAGGTAAATCTAATTTAAGATGGTGAACGATTATTGGTTGAATTATTTAGTCATATTGTCTGTCATCGGTAGTTTCATAAGCGATTGGCAACAGTTTTCGATTTTAGTCTGAGAATCTGTAATTATTTTTTTGTTTAACCATTTTATGATATGCAAAAGTACATTTTCAATAAAATTTTATTTTTAAATGACTTTATTTATTTTCAAAAGCGTATTATTAACATTTTTTCAATTCATAGATTTTTATTTTTTATTGAAATTAGTCAATTACATATAAATATTTCACTCATAATGAATTATTCATTGGCTTGATGTTGAATTCAGGGTAATCTTTCTTCATATTACTATTATACATCACTGCTACGATCGACATGTAATCTATGGCATCTTCTGTTACAAATCTGTTATAAAACATTATAGATAGGTATATATTAAAAGAGGTGTGTGAACATAATATATTAAAACACAATTTATAATAAACCTGTGTTATTAATTAATAACTTTATGGAATTGTTAATAATTAATTAGAGAAAATATAAAAACCTTAGATATCAAAAAATTATTGATATACAACATAGCTTAACCAATAACAATACATTTATTTCTAATTATTTTCTATATACATTATTTTTGTATAGAAGTTCCGCTATGTATTATTTAAACATAACAAAAATAGTATTTTATATAAAAAGGCTTATAAATATAAACATTTATTATTCATTTCATATTTCTTCATCTCTATAACAAAAAATTTTGAAGATTTGTTTAAATAAATAAAAAATATATTAAAAAATACTATTTATTATATAAAGAGTCAATTTCTTATTATTTTTATATTTTTTGTAAGTATTTTTAGAGAAAAAATATTATAATACTTGTACGAAAAAAAATGTCAAATTGAGGATTAATACCTGGAATACCCCGAATCGTAACAAAGTAAATATAACACTAGAACTATCATATAGAAGATTTAAGGTGTTTGTACATATATTGTAAAAAAACTGTGATTCGCTATTAAACAATTTTTTTTTTTTTTTTATATTAGATTCCCCCATCACATATACAAGTTGCTTTCTAATTAAATTTTAGAAACAACAATGTAAAATTACAATAACAAATAATACATAAAGAAAGATGAAATATAATAAATTAAAAAGATTAAAAAAAAATATATTTGTTATGTGGTAAACTGTGTTATAACAGAATAAAAAGTCTTCAGATAAATGCATTGATATTTTATATTTACTCACTCATCAATCTTCTCGAACTTAAATTCTATGGTTTCTTTTTTTTTAACGTTTTGATTCAGGAGCAGCACTTCATTTGTTACTTCTTCTTTTAATTGGACGTTTTTGGATCTATTTCAAAAAATCATAAAATATATATTTTTAGTATATTTAAATTCAAAGTTTTATTGAATTTTCTTTCTTATTCCCAAAATATTAGTGTTTAGATTACTCAAATTAATACCGAATTATTCTAGTAAGACCCGATATAATGTAGTTCAGGTTGTCAGTAAAACTAATGGGTTAGGTTAAGAGGATGTTACACTCACATTTGTTGTCTCTGTCTATCTAACAGTTAATAAAGAAAAATCACACTACGGAGAATTGAAATTTGGTTAAATTTAGAGTATAAACACCTATTACAAAATTTAAAGCGAGGAATATTTTCAAATGAACTTCATAGGCATTTTGTTAAATATCATCTGACAAACAAGTTAAAACTATTTAAAAATATAAAAAACTAAAAATGCCGTAGCTTTTTTTTCTAAAAAAATTTAACAAAAGGCCCTTGAGGATTATTCGAAATAATTCTTCTCGTTAAATTTGATAATAGGTGTTTAAGCACTAAATCTAACCAAAATACCATCATTAAAATTTTGACTTGTACAATTATGCTATATGGTCATTTAGCTGGAAGGAGACAGAAAATGAAAGTATAGCATCCACTTAAGTATTTATTTAATTGATTATAGAGTATTAGAAATCCAGCCATTATTCCCGCAAAACCAGTAATTTGAGATATTTCTTAGGTGATATAATATGTGGTGCGATCCTATCTAAATCGGCCATTTTTTATCGTATTTTCATCATTATTATCTTTGTCTTAGACAAAAATATAACATTATTTCCATTTTGAAATATTTGTAGTTTAAAGTGTTTCTTATATATAATTGGTATATAGTTTTACTTATTTTTTTTATACACGAATATACAAAAAAATACTAAAAGTATATATTTATATCTCAATTCCTCCTACCATTAAATATGCCACCAAAACTTGCATATAGATGATTTAATCTGTTTGTACCTATACTGTAAAAATTACCTCGATTCACAAAAAATCTTTGTAACATATAAATTTTATCAAAT
>JAIPRL010001695.1:0-75344 GCA_025469235.1 Pemphigus obesinymphae
CAATATGAAACGAAAATGTGGGAATTTTTCTTATTGATTCACACAAATGAATACTATTTGTCATTCAATATAAACGAGATTTATGAAAAATATAAAATAAAGCGTTGAATTAAGAATATTAGCAAAAAATAGCAAAATAAAATTTCATATTTAGAGTCCCTGGTACATAAAACAAATTTATAACCCACTCTGCTATTTTTATCTCTATCCTATAATAAGTAGCAAATGCTATAAAATCCGAACCCTGGTTATAACGTTCTCTAATAATAATTATGAAACTTGTATATCATACATTTTATAGGTATATATATTTTAATAACATTTTGAATATTATAATACCACCTAGCTATTATACCAGTTTTCTCATGGAAATATTGGAGAAATAAAAATGATATATATATACAGGTACTTGTGTTTCAAAAAAAAATAGTCGTTGTTTAAAAAAAGTTGTTGATATCAATTATGTTTAGCTACTTTCATATTTCTGTTTTTCGAAATAAATAAAATAAAATGTTTTCTTTAAGTAATTTGTATATTTTTGTTTCGTATTTATTACAAATAGGTTATATACACTGACAACTAATACTTTAGTGTTGGCTGATGAGTGATAAACTGATAACATTACTAGTTACAACTGATAATGAAATTAATTTAAATACGTATATGAGATAATTACCTAATATAATACCTTATATATGTATATTGTATACAGTATTAATAATATTATTTGAAGAAGTTAAGATTTTTATTTTTATATTAATAACTATAATGGCTATATGTTTCCACTATAATAAAAAAAATAATATTATAGGTACTTTATATAAGGATGCAGTTATTAATATTGAATCCAATTTAAAAATAAATGTGCCTTCATTTTTCTCTTGAGTACCAACCGATCTTTTTTTACCGATCATTTTATTTTTCATCTAAAATTGTCATTTTTAAATTAGGTATAATTGTTTTTAAATCACAATAATTAAAATGGATTTATTTACCTTTAAAAAAAATTACAAGAAAAAAGTTACGGCTGGCTGTATTTAATGTTTTTGTCTATAAACTTATTAACAGATCAATTTACTCTAATATTAAAAATGATAAATCCATAATCAGAATTTCAAACGTAAATACCCTATATTATCAGTTGTATGGATAAAGATAATAAATGCTAGTGTAGCGTCACCTTAAGAATAGTTACAATAACATATATATATTTTATTAATATATACTATTTCCAAGTATATGTTTAAAATTTTTTTCCAGATAATAAAAAAAGTATTTTAATACTATTTGAATTTTTAGAAAATAATTACTTATACTTAAATAACTATATTTCATAGTTTTTAAATTAGTTCTAAAATATTATTATAACTATAACTATATAATTATATATATGATAGTTATAACCCAATATTATTTTAGAACTAACTGAAAAACTATGAAGTATAGTTATTTAAGTATATTATTATTATTGAATAATAAATTGTTTTTTTTTATTATATCCTATGAATTATCTTAGGAAAATATTTATGTTAAGATATCTATACTGATTTATGATAAATATGTTTTTTTTTTTTTTTTTAATATCGTTTAACTTTGAAACCTATTTGATCGGTTTAATCAACAAAATATAATATTAAACGAATTTATGATAACACTAATAAGTTTTTTGAATAATAGTTACTTCTATAGTAAAATTGTCTTTTATAATTTAAACTTGAACCAATATATTAGTTTAAATTTATATTGAATTAATATAAGAAAATAGAAATATTTATATATATAAATATATTCAAATATCTATATCTCTTTACTATAGTATTATTTATCAGCTTATACACCGACCTTTACTTAATTATGATCATAATATTTCTTCTTCTTCTTTTTCTTTCGTAGCTTCGGTCTTTAAGACCATGCCATCTAACAAGATTTTTCCCAGTTTTCCCTATCTAGTGATGTTTTCTTGAAATCCACTCCTAGCTTTATTTTCTTTACATCTTCTTTTATCCTATCCTCCCATCTTAATCTCGGCATTTAGATAGATTTCTTAAAAGAATTTCGGATCGTAATAGCTTTGATAGACCAAAATAATATTTATTACTAGCTTGGATTCTCACCCTTATTCTGCTAATTATTTCATTCAGTTAAGTTAATATGGTACCTAGGAGTTTGAACTGCTATACTTCTAGACTGATAGTTTTCTACCTCCAAATATTCATTAAAATGATTACGAGGTATCTGTTTTTAGACTAGCATATACGCGGTTTTTTCTGTGTTTTTATCTAATCCTATAAGTTTTGATGTGTTTACATTCTTTTTTTTTTTACCAATCTTTTTAATTGATTTCTATTTTTTTACAGCAACAATATATGCTCTGAATATGCTAAGAGTCCAGTGTTAGTCATTCTTAGTCTAACACCTTCCTAATTCATATTCATTGGAAATTTATATTTAAATACTTTTAATTAAAAACCCATTTATAAATAATTACAAATTACGTGAGTACCTATTTACAAATATTTAAAAATAAAGTGAAATATAATATGATAAAACATAAATAACATACAGTAACATGGATATAACAAATTAATATTTATAAATTATTTGACTACCTGTTATATAATTGTACGAATAATATATTTATTTGATTTTTCTCATAATTTACAAAACATTAATTCATCGACCAAAATCAATTAATATAGTCGTATGATGAAAAATAAAATATATGTATATTTCAATAATTATGAAACTCATAAGATGGAAACTCAGCAGTCTTTTTTAATTTTTGAAAATATGTCCATTAACAGCAGCCACCCTCCATACCGAATCAGTGTATTACAACGGTCTTTCCTTTTCCGAGTACTTTTCTTTAGTTTTCAAGCCCCCTTATTGCTCTCTCTTTTTATTTTTTTTAATGATTTCAGACTTTCTAACTGTTTTTTCCCCAGATGTTTTTGATGCACTCGTGCACTTAAAAAATACGTCATCATATTTTCCTCATAAAATTTTTCACGTATTTTGTATAATTATTAATTCCCTATGTTTTTCTTTTCTCGAAAATCTATGAATAAAGAAGTACTCTCTTCTATCTGGAAAACTTTCTGAGTTACGCCTATTTAAAGTCCTAATACTTTTCTGTAACTACGGTAACATTAAATGAAGTCAAAATCACATTCTAATTCCACAGCAACATGGGCTTAGACCAGATAAATGGACCATTACTTACAGTGTATATTTCTCTTCTTTCATTTCCAATAGCCATTATAATGGACATCAGGTAAATGTCATACTTACTGACTTTTCGAAAGTATTTAATATAGTTGACCATGGCTTAGTTAAGAGGGAACTTGAATATCTTGGCATTGGCAAACACCTTTATGTTGACTTACTTTATACCTACTGGTAGATCGAAATTTGTAAAGTTGATAACAGAACTTTCAAGTTAGTTGGAGTCTCTTTAGGTGTACCTCAAACGGATCATTTAATCCACTTCCCTTTTGTTTATTTGTCAACTCCATTTCTAATCATATACGCAAGGCCAATTTCTTTCTCTACGCTGACTACATCAAGTTATTCCTCAGAGTAAAGTCTCCTATAGATAGCTCTCTACATCAGACTAAGTTTAACTTATATAATAATTGGATCTCACAGCTCGATCTCCACTAAACTTTAATAAATATTATGTAATTACTTCATTAGATCCCGTACTCCTATCCATTTTTCTTATACTCTTAACGGAAGTAATTTACAGAGATTTACTAACATTGAAGACCTTCAGATATAATATTCCTCTAATTTTTTCCTTTAATCTTCATATTGACGTTACTATTGATAGAGCACTAAAAGTTTTGGGTTTTATTAGACGCAACACCAAAGGCTCCAACTCTGTACCTTGTCTCTGTTCTTAATATTTCCTCTTGGTCCGGTCGCTACTTGAATGTGATGTTATTGTCTGGCACCTATATTTAACCAAAGATTTTTTGCGTTTTGAGCGAGTTCACAATAAATGTTTAGCTCTTGCGTCGTATAATCTTAAGCTCCCTGCTCCAAGGTACGAATATTCCTACTTGTACGGATTCCTTAATGAACCTAATTTGGAAACTCGACACATTGATTTTCATTTTACCTCCTACTGGTACTTCTACTCCTTTAACGAATTTCTTCGTGTTACATGTCAATTTTCTTAGACCATTATTTTTTATTTTTCATTATATTTATATTTGATTATATAATATGTACAATGTACATATTATCTTATTAATTATTTGTTTAACGTATCTAATATTTGATAATTCTTGAACATATTAATTAATGATATTTTTAATTATTATTTGGCATTAATAAATAAATAATAATAATAATAATTATGTTTTGAATAGTACTCGATTATAAAAAATGTATTTAATTATATTTTATTTCTGTCCAATAACGAGTATCCACACCACGCAGAAAGCCACACCACTCGATGTGTTTTCTTTTAACCAGTTAAGTTTCTATTAGCAATTTTTTGACATTTTTAACGACTTGATAAAACCGGTAAGCACGATAAATTTTGCAAAAATGTATATACTGTGACGTGACAAAAAAATTCTATATATATGTGTATACGTAATAAATATTGTATCCGACCGACAAAAGAAAGCGAATATCACCGTATAATATAATAATTAAATTACGAGTTGTAATAGATTTTCCATCCATTTTACCGTACGATGCTTGTGTTCAAATTGATTAATTAGCAAACGACTATAGTATACAGGATGATTCATTTTCTCACTAAAGTTCAGTGTTTATAAATATATAATTTAAATTGAATTACAAATAAATATATAGTATGTATAGAATAGAAATATTACACATTTTTTTCAACGAATTTTATCAAATTGTATACTATTCCATATATATATATGATATAGATATAGATATATATATATATATATATGATTATAAAGATAACAACACTAAATTCTATCGAGATAAATCTATCAGATAAATTTTATTTTATTTTTGAAATAAATTAAATATTAGAATGATAAAACCTTTAGTTAATATTGCAAAACAAAACGGCATAAACAAAAATCTGTTATTTTTCATTTATAAGAAACAATTTGTCAAAATATTATTTTACTTTGTCAAATATTCATTTAAACCGTCTTTAGATATAAATAGAATAATAAATAATTAGATAACAATATTTTTATCTACAGATATTGATTATAATAAATATGTATACAGATAAGAAAAACAAATCAAGAAAACCTACTCGGTGAGCATGCCGTTTCTAAACGGATTTTAAATAATAATCTAAAAATATTTTATAACAAATAATATCAATCACCCAACTAAATCGACAAAATTGTAACTATATGTACTAGTCACTATGGACAGACGGACGGACACAACAGGGATATAAGGTATCTAAATCTATTTTTAAAAATCTAAAAGTAATCAATTTCTATTTATATCATGTAGGTACTTATCTACATATATATATATATATATTCTAACACATATTTAATAATTTCCAACACATTTAATATACATAATATTATATATTAAAATTGGATGTTTAGTGATGCGCTGGATAAAAATTAATTATTCTCGAATTCTTCGATTACACCTAATTAAATTAAAAATTTTTAGGTATAGATAATTATACCTATACTATAATATTTTAGATATAGAAACATATTGAATATTATATTTTTATAAAAAAAATAATAAATTAAAAAGCCATAATGAAAATTTGTAAAAAAAAAAAAAAAAAAGAAACACCTCAAATTAAATAATAAAATAGATTATATAGAAATTAGTTGTGAAATATTTAATTCTTGCTAAAAAGATTCTCCCGATATATAAACCTATTAGGGCCCTAAGGACGAAACGTGTTGACGGGGTAGTTTTATTTTTGAAATAGGTATAATATTATAATAATATAGTAATATCATACGAGAGAAAATGTTTGAGTTTCGTATAAATTCCGTGAACATTTTTCCGAGGAATTAAATTAAATTGTTGTTGAGCCGATTATTTTGCGACCCATACCTTCACTATAACGATATATTATATATTATTATAATACATTATTGTTGTCTCTAAAGAGCCATATTACTTATAATAGGTTTTTCACATTAAATATAATCCATTTTATATCCATACATTGTATTTATATAGGAATAGTTAATTTATGTAGGTATATAACCTAATGGATTTTTGAAAATAATTGACATTTTGATTATTTTTCCGATAGATTAGTTTAGAAATATTGATTTGAATATTTCCACACACATGAATTGAATTTGCAGTAGTTTCATTGAAAACTTAAATGTAAATATACTCTATTTAACAGTCTTGATCAAGTAAATCTGTGTAACTTGTTCCATAGATTATACTAATACTACCATCTATTAATATCACTATTTACGAATAACTTATGCAATAAAATTATCATTTTATTTGCAAGATAATTTTCTGAATAAATATTGTATTAATACATTTACCTGGCGAATAGTTGAATGATTGAAAACACCGCCTAAGTTAGATTTAATTTTCGACCATAGTTTTTGATAATATTATTATTAAATATTTAAAAACATTATTAAAAAATGAATTAATACACTTAATACTTCAACATTTATATAAATTAATACATTTAATCTCTGAAATAGCTAATACATCAAGCTGAAACTGGAATATAAATGGCTTACTGAAAAATGAAAATATAT
Source organism: Pemphigus obesinymphae (assembly GCA_025469235.1). NCBI lineage: Eukaryota > Metazoa > Arthropoda > Insecta > Hemiptera > Aphididae > Pemphigus > Pemphigus obesinymphae. Next base: position 6,723 of record JAIPRL010001695.1, read on the forward strand.
ATATATATATAATAAAATAACAAACAAATTAAAATAATTATCGTGTTTAATTCACTATGCAGCCCCAAAACCCGAATTAGATGTAAAATATTAATAATAATTAAACAATTTGTCATTTGTTCCTATGCGAAATTTAGAAACTTTCAAAGCATTTTGAGTCATCAATTGCGTATTGACGACATTAAAATATTTTATCATAACATGCAAGTGCTCATATATAATAATGTAGGCGAAAAATCTGAGGAATTAATCATAATTAAAAATAAAGATTCTCATTTGTTTTCTCGAACTAAAAGTTTAAAAAAATATATTTGTTAAAATTTTTAACTGGTGAACCATAATTAGTTACACTTACGAGTGTTAAAAAATATTTAGATACAATATCTAAATAAAATGTTCACATTTTCTATCTTGGGTATTTTTATAGATGAATATGTGAATATGTGAATGAATATGTATTATATATAAAAAAAAATGCCAAAAGCATAAATTTACAAAAAAATTTTCATATATTTTAATGTATTGAACAATATTATATAATATATCATTGTTGATTTTACAATACTTTCTAAGCAAAAATAAATAAAACCAATTGTTTTTTTAATCATTTCCAAAACCTAATATAACATTTTAGGAAAAATTCGAATATCAAAAATTAAAATTGTTTTCAAAATACAAAATAAATATTTTAAATATTTTTACAAATATTTCATTTGATCATGTTTAAGTATTAATTAAGAAATATTTCCCTAAATCATTATTATTACATTAATTTGCTTTCTGAAAATGTTTTAGTAGTATTTTATTTTATTTACTATATACGTAATACTATAGTACTAACATTACAAAAATGAGAATTCAGAAAAAATAAGTGACGGTATGAAAAATATAATATCTCATCCATTGGTAGTTTTAATGAAAAATATCATAACAAAACGTCATACGTGTAATCTACCATAATTCATAAAATGTTTTTAAAATACTTCCTATGTGAAGAAAAATATAATATGATCAACGTTACATTTAAGGTAGGTATATAATGTAATAATTCAGCTAGTATAATAATAATGGGTATTCTATTGTCCACATGAAATATTTTCAATCGGATAATACGAGTGATAATGTCGAAAAAAATTTTTCGGTTATATAAAAGTATCCTACGTGACATTAAATAAAAAACGTATGATACAATTTTGACATAGATTCGTAATAAAACCACTGATATTTAAACAAATTAGCAAACATTATTTAATATTTCCATTGTTTCAAATTGTTATGCATAGATAATTGACTAAATAAAATGGTTAGTTATATACATACGGTCTGCAAAAAAAATGACAATTGTCTCGGCCCAGGGTCGTCCATTCAAATTGAGATGGGAACGAAATGTATTCTATAACTAGCCACATCGTGAATTTTAATTATTCGGGTATTTTTAATAATGAAACGTTTAATGAAGCTTGAAATTATGACAAAAAAACTTCGAAGAATTGAGATTTTCCTTTACCTATACGTGTTTTTAAATTAAAAATTTTGATTAATTTTTTAGCTCTAATTATGATAGTTATGCTCAGAAATCTTTAACGAATTCTTGTATTCGTATTGAAAAAAATACATTTTAGGTATAGTATATTATATATACTATATATAGTATATTTTAGGTTTTAGTAAGATTAATATCGAATTTTGAGTTTTTTTTATGCAAACACAATTGTATTGGTATTTAAATCAATTGTTACTGTATTTTTTACAATATCTACTATGTATAAATATATAACCTATGGTTAGACATATTAGACAAGTTCATAAGTCAAAGTTAAGTTATAGTTAACTTTTTAACTTAACTTTGTGTACTGTTAAATTGAAAGATTATTTTTTGCACATTTAAAGTTAAACTTATTTAACTTAAAAATGTTTTATAAATGTATAACAAAAAAATATAGTGAAAAAATTTAATACATAACTAGGTAATTAATTTAGGTATCTATTTTAGGTGTACTGCAATTAACTCTTATTTTGTTAATATAAATAATAAAATTAATTTTGAATGTACAAAATATATATCATAAATACAAATTAACTTTTGATAAACCGAGTTAATTTATATATAGCTAATTTATTGAATAAGAGTACGATTCCGTACGTTTTACTTTTTTGGGAACACGATTACGTACGATTATTGTTCATTAAAAAACTGACACGATTCCGTACGAAATCGAGTTCAACTTATAGGTGCGGCCGAAAGAAGTATACCTAATACGTAATTTATTGAACTTGTCGGCTATTACTACTTACTGGACGTGGTGTTTCGCAGCAAATCAGGGAATATTTTTTAATTTAACTTTCTGCGTGAACGAATTGGGCGAGTGACTCGGCCCGGTTTATAAATGCAACCAAAAGAAGTAAATACGTACTTAAGCCGTATTTAATGTAACCTGTTACTTACTGGACATAGTATTTCACAGAAAATCTGGGGATATATTTGAATTAAACAGTCTGTGTGAGCGAAGTTTGCGAATGTCCCAGCCCAGTTTATAGCCTAAAGAAGTATACTTTTGCGCATACAACCCTTTCGTCAACACGTTTGGTAACTTTCCGGTAAAAATTATTATCACATTCGTCTTGTAGACATTTCGTCATAACAACGTGTGTCATTAAGACACCATACGGGATTACATTATGAAAAAAGTTTTTAAAAAAAAAGATACTATTAAAAGACCATTAATATGAGCATACAGAATCAAATTCCACCCGTTAACATTATATTATTAACTATTTGCACATCCTCGTAAATATGGAAAAATGTATCCAATCGAACAATTTCGTGTTAATAATATACTTTTGTAAACATACGCAGTGATCGTGTTGACATTTTTATTACCAAACCTATGTGATAATATAATAGAATGCGATTTACTAATAATACCGAGTATATGTTTTTACAAAGAATATGGAAATGGAAAAGAAACACAATCGAAACGACGATATAATAGGTATATACTGATCGAATTATACACCTCCATATTGATTATTCACGGAATGTAACGGACACCGTATAAAACATAATATGGGTAATCGATATTTTATAATATAATACTATTATAAACGTTATATTTTATTAGCATTAAGTGTTTATCACGTGAGAGTTTTGCGGATCTCCGGGAAGAAAATATTAGAAATATGTAGGAGGTATACGTTTTAATTTCGCTTTTTATATCCGATAAATGTATAGATATTATTGAACCGTGCGTTACTTTCACCTATAGGGCTAAAATCGTGCCCACTATGCACTGTATACGGTAATATAATAATATGCATTATAATAATGTAATAATGTAATATTATCATAATATATAAAACATATTATGTAGTACGAAATTTGATTTGATTTATCAGCATAAATATGTAATTTTAAATAATTTAGTTTCTTTAATTAATTTTATCATTATTTTACAGAAGTAAATATTTAAATAAAAAGAAGTACATGTTATAAAAAACATGCGAACATGGATCATTCACTGATGAAATGCAAAAGAAACGTTATATTGATTAGAAGTTTATAAAAAAAGAGAAAAATATACACTAAAATTTTCATGTACACTCAACACAACTTATTAAAAAATGTTGAAAAATATTTGAAAAAATATGAAATTTAAAACGCTTTTATAGATACTGACATCGAAACAACAAAAATAACAATAACAACAAAATAATAGATAAGATAGGGTAAAGTTAATTTTAATATTTTACCTAGTTTCACCTAGGTAGGTACTTATCTAGTTTTGTTAATATATACAATATGTCAATATATAATGTTTACTTTGTCCCAACCATATATTATACGGGATAAAGTAAAAATTTTTTAGTGTTCAAAAAATGAATAAACAACTATAAATATTGTAAAATTAAGTTAAAAAACAAAATTTTATCACCTGTAACTAGATTAAATTTTACAGGACCATTTGGTATCCATTTTGTATTTGTTATCATTGCAATATTATTGACAATGATATAATTATCAATAATTCAACGTACCTAATAATAATTCACTTTTCTCCAAATTCTCATTATCTATATACCACAATATTATAAAATATAGCTTTTATCATTCTTAAGTGAATCGCTGATTATATTTTCCTGAACGTGAACTGAAAGTTTCTCGTCAAAATCAAAAATTAAATTCGTGGGAACACATCATTACAGAATGTACTATATGAAATTTGAGAAATTTTCGGTGTTCACTTTCACTCTCCAATAGGTAGGTACATCGAATACCCTTACAATATATGTGTCGGACAAGCGGTTCCTTTCCATAATATATATATATATATATATATATAAGTATATAATTTATATACAAATAATGTGATTTTGACACGTTGAAAATATTAGGTATTCATTATCGAAAATACCTATACACAATAAACGTTTGATATACGGCCGTATATAATAATGATATAACATCCTGGTGCCTCCTATAATAATATATAGCTGGAAAACCGGTCGACAGGTAGCTGCACAAAACTTTACACTTGAAAAAACATTATGTATCATCGCACATAAATAAATACGAGGACGGAGGACGAAGGATTTCGTCTACACATTTTGTTTTTATAAAATATATATACGGCGATGTGTCTATCAAATTTCGTAACTTTGGTTCAAACTTCTGGAATCAAAGTTTGTGTCACAATATATATATATGTACGTACACGATAGGTACTATTGCAAATTGCCTTTTCGACACGTGATTATAATACATTATGTAGGTATATAGGTTGTGCACTGTTGTGTACATGTACTGGTTTCAATGAAACCGAAGTTTGATTATTTTGCGTGGGAGACAATAGCGCGGATTTTTTTCTCCGCAGTTTCGGATACCCGAATTTCCAAACAGATTCGAACCTTAAAATATATAATTATCAGTGTTCGAAATCTCATTAAGATATACGAGCTAACGGAAAAACGCAAATAAATTGAAGTAAGTTAACTCTGCAAAAGCATTCGGTTAATAATTCGTGAAAAATAATATTACCTGGTTAGATTAAAGTTAGAGTTTATTATTTAATTTCCCAACAGAGAAATTAGTATTTGAACCATTAAAATTATTAGATAAAATATAATACATTTACTCACAATTAATTTTTTAAATATTAATTTATGAATAATTAGTATATTTTAATTTCAATTAAATATATGTCTAACAAACTCGTAGCAATCGTTCACTCCCAATGCGTTTACTTAAGTTGATGATATTAAAAATTAAATGTAAACAATTATAAGTTAATAAAATAATAAATTTAATTATTTCAGTAATGAAAAAATTAATGGAAAACAATTTAACTAGTTGAGTTTAAATAATTTAAAATGTTGACTTTTTAACTAGGTAGTTACTGTCTACTTTTGTTGGAAGTTATCTGGATGAAAAATGTCTTTATCTTTTATCTTATCTAGATAAATTTATATTTCATTATTTTAACTATATATATAGAAAAATTGTTATCTAAACATACTTTTATCTAAATGAATAATACCTATATACGATGTTTAAAAAATAATAATACATATTTGAAGTATTTACGTACAAACCATAAAATTTCAACAAATTATATTTAATATAAAAATCAATAATATTATAAGTAGATAAATAGATAAAAATGTAATAGTCGTCAAATTTAATACTGGTGCCCGGTGGTGAATATAATGAATTTGAGAGTAATGATAAATGATTTTTTTTATAAAACGATTCTGGGTGAAGCTCAGTGTAGTATTATTTTACGATTTATAAAGATTACCCGTTATTTTCAGTAATTTTCCTTGACACAGAAAATCGAAGCTTTACCTTGTTAAAGCACCAACTAGAATGGATTTTCTATCAGACAGCTCTTTACTCAAATACTCCTACTCAATTCCTTCTATCCTTTATATGCACTATATACATACATGGTGATTCTTTTAACACAAAACGGTCATTATTTAGAAAATTATATTTTTATAAACTATTAATACTAGTAGATATATGAATATTTTAGTACCTAGTCTTATGATTTTCAAAATTCACAATATACATTAAATAACCATCGTCTTTCAGTTTTTAAATAACAACCTCTATTTTTAATGTCGGAAACATATTCAAATATTTTAGATTCTGACCGTAGCGAAAGAGCTAGTGATTTTCGAATGACGTTTGTTTTTTTCATTTTCTTTATTAATAAATTTTTTACCATAAGGAATGCTCCGATCTATACTAGCTTATCCGGTTTCCGAGTAGCAAATTTTATCTAGTTGGTACTTTAAAGAGGTCATTTTTCGAATTTCTTAATAGTTTTTTAATGCGTACGGAAAACTACAAAAAATGACGAAAAAACGACAAATATACGATTACGTCAAATCGAGATTTTTCATTTCTTCGTCATTTCGAAAATAATGACTTAAAAATCTTGAAATTTACATAGAATATTAAACTTAGTTATATATTCACGTTGACTTAATTTTTTTGTGATTTTGGCCTATTTATAGACATTTTTGATTTTGAGGTTTCTAAGTCCTAAAAAGGTTAATTTTGGGTTTTAAGACCTGAAAATTATATACAACGTTAAATATACTTTATTCTAACTAAATTCAAGAAATATCAAAAATCTGCAGTCTAGATTTAAATTTTTCCAACAAAATGATCAATTTTGAGGTATTTTAAATATTAAATGGCCTAAACTGAACACTCAATAAAATATACTATATAATATTATCTAGAAATAGTTATGTATCTTTATGAAACTGAGCTATTATATATAATACATTAAATTTTAGAATATACATAAAGTCACAATAATCATATTTATTTCTATATTTGCTCTTCGATGTAATGTTAAACATAAGTACCTACTGAGTATATAACTAATATTAAGAGTTATGTATACTACACAGAAGCTACTGTCGAGTAAGCGAAGTGTATCCACCCCTACTAATACCCAATGAGCGAAGTGCACTCTTTTTTTTTTTCAATTAATTTTAGCGGCAAAAATTTTCATTTTTTAAATGCTAAACGCTGGATAAGCACTTAAAATCAGTAATGTAACTAGGGGAAGGTTTAAGGATTATAACTCCCTCCGATTTTTATTTATAACTATTGGTAGGTATTTTAAATATATAATTAAATTGTATTATTTAACAGTGCTGCAAGTCAAAATTAGCAACCAAAAATTTTACTCAGAATTTTCTAAATAAGTATAATATTTTAGTACCTAATTTATAAATATGCAATTTTCATTAAAAATTCAAATTATTATTTTAATATGAAAATGAGGACCGTGAATTTATAATAAATATGTTTATTTTATTTTTTTTGTTAGACATAATTATCTTGGTATAAAAACGATTAATAATACCATCAAAGTACCTATTTGATTTTTAAACTGTTATATTGCACTTTTTGATATTTTTAATTTTAGATTATGAGTGAAGCGAAAAAACCAGCGGTCTTACAATAGTGTTTATTATTATTATTATTATTTTTTTTTTTTTAATTATTTTGTATATTTTTTTCTTTTTCCGTTACATTTCATGAAATTTATATTAAATTCAGCTTTTTAAAAATTATTTAGAGAAATTGTATTTATATACCTACTTTGTAAACTTTTCAAATGCAAAATACTAAATATATATATAGGTAATATACTATAATTTTTGTTTAATTTAATATGTTAATATATCATTTGTATAACAAACTTTGATTAAACTATTCATTAAAACTTATACATATTTCAAATATAATGTTAATTGATTAATTTAATTATTAGTTTTAATATTTATAATTATAGATTTATAGAAACTATTTTTGTTATCTAGTTGTAATACATATACTGTAGATTATAATATATAAATATATACCAGGTATAAGTATATGTATTATACCTATATATTATATTGGTACATCATACATTTATCAACTATTATTACAAAAGCCAAAGTTTTAATTAATAATGTAATATACACCTAAAGCAAATACGCGTCAATTAATTTATTAAGGGAGGCCCATAGCCTCCCTTTATATACATCCGGGTTTTCAAATATATCTTATCTATATACCTACTATTTTTGTCTATCACTATGTACTGTATTGTTGATTGCTAACTGCAATATGCTTCCCGTGTAAATGATTGAAGTGACCATTTTCCGCCATCTTTATGGAAATACGAATCCTATAACATTTAAATATATCCATAATCCTAATAAAGTAATCTATATCTATATGGCCGTGCATTAGTTATCGCCGATTATAATAAATGCATATAATATAACACCACAGAACAATACAGAAGCATCACTTTTACTGGTAAAAAAATCTTATGTACAAGCCTTTGGACACATGAAGTTATGTTCAAAATTCTTGTGTACGCCCATGATACTAAAAATTATGCCATATTTTGTTCGTTATATTTTTTGATTACGTATCACACCACCCTCTAAACCATTAAAGGGCTGTTATCACGACCCAAAATAATCATTATCATATAAATCTGTTGGTATCAAATTTTGTTAGCACTTCAGAAACATAATATTCAAAAAGAATCCAATATGACAGTTCGCTATTTATATCAAGGTCACAGGATAATATCAGAACAATTACAATAGAATATGGGAGAGTGACGTAGACCTGATAACACACATACATCTCCCAGAAATAGTTTTTGTTGCGGCTTCGCCTTTAGCCGTAAGTTAGCGATCTAGTTTATTAAATATCTATGGGGATACTAGTTCATAATTATATATGTGTTATCAAACATATTATATATCCAAATATTTACCATTAATGGTATTATTAATTCATTAATTTATTCCATTCGATCCTCAATAATTTGAAATTAGTTGTAATAGGATCCCTTTATTTGCAAGTATTGATATCATATTGTCATATCTAAATTGTCTTCATTCCTTGAAAATCCCTATTCACCTTCTCCTTTGAATTACCCCACCACTGGGCAATGGTTTACATTTGACTGACAAGACAATAATACAAATAGATAATAATATAATTTATATATAATGTTATAGGTAAAGATCTTTAAATATAATTTTATTTTTGATATCGTTTATAAAATTATACTCGATATAATGATAGTGCCGTTTATAATAAAATTCGTCGTTCATTTTTAATCGGTTTTATGATCTAAGTTTTTCCTTTTGCATTAACTACAAAAAATGGATATTTTTACGGAATATTTATGACTTATTTTTATTCAAACAACTGTTACTTTTTATTATTTCCCCGTACAAAATTACATTCGACTTTATTCTGTTATTTGTGATAAAGTGCAACATTTTTAAATCGTTATTGTTCAGCGATATTTTATGGTGTTATAGATCGTATAACAATAATGAATAATTTAAAATACAGTATAATAAAAAAAAGTTACCAAATTATTATAACATTTTGTATGATAAATATTAAAATTAAGTAAATTACATTTCGAGTTACACTTAAACGTGAATAACTACATTTTTATTATAACCTTTATAACTTGAATAAATCATTTTATTAATTTTTATGTATACTTCTTATTAATTACGACTATATTTACATTATATATATTTATCTCGATTACTTATTTAAATTTTATTGCATTATTTATAGTAAAATTATTTTTATCCTCTTAATGATAAAAATTAATACACATTGCAAATACGTATAGATATATACAATATATTTATACCTTTTGCAAAACTTTTCAAACATCAATTAATATTCGTATTTATTGTTGGACACTTGTTAGAAATTTTCGAAATTCCATTTTTTGTATATTCCGCATTAAACTTTCTAATGCTTACTTTAAAAGTGACATTACAATTTTACTCAACTATCCCAAAACGTTTATGTACACTTGTCGTACATTATTGGATACTAGTTATAATTTCTTAGAACCTCCATTTTCATTTGTTTTTGAAACTAGAAATTGCTTTTAAAACATATAAAATCACCTAACAATGTTTAAATAGACTTGTTTAACATTATTGTGGATAGCTTTTGAATAGGTATAAATGTTTTTAAAAATATTAGTAAATTTTAACGTAAGATAAATAAAAATAGTGCTCTAATAAATTACAAGTATAAGTATCGAATACCAATATTGTTAAATAGATAAAGAGCTCAGTTAACAATTTAATGCTAATACATTATATATTATGATACATTTTTAATGAAGCGACAAATTTTTATTTTATTAATAAAAATTTATTTTAACTATGACTTCTATCATATATCTCCATTCTAAAATGTTAATAAAAAAAAACAGTAATGACATTTTAGATTGATAGGTGTCTAAAAACTCTGAATGTTTATATTCATAACAAATTGGAATATTTTCGCCATTAAAATTTTTTAATTTATTATAGATTCCCGCGTTAACACGAGTTCAAACTTGTTAAGTACTTTACGATTAGACTATTAAAATTTATTGCTTAACAATATAATTATATATATTTTAATGTATTCTAAAGTGTAAAACACAACCACTATTTATTTATTTTTTAAATTAAATTCCTACGTATTATATCCTATTTAGCAAATAATTTTATCGTAAACATCAGGTTCAATAGACCACAATAATTATTAATAATTACTTAAAATATACTTTTATATATAATATATATTGTAAGTAAAAATATAGTAAATTAACGAAGATAATTTAAATATTTTACCGTCGTTGGCGTCGTAAATAAGGATATTATCGTAAAAAAATGAAATACCTACTTACACCAAAGGTTTATTTTTGAAATGGAAATTCAAAACCCAATAAATCCACAATAATCTTCATTAATTATTATGTTTTGCGTAGATCTCGCACCCGACTGCAGCCAATTAAGAATTTATATTATCTATAAAATAGTATATCGTTATTTATTCCTAAACAGGAAAATAATCCCTTATCTTTTTTATAAATTGTACAACATTAAAAAAAAAAAAAAAAAAAAAAAACAGAAAAAGGCTTTTGAATAATTTATTATAAAACTAAAAATCTAAAAAAAGCGTTGTTGCAGAATATATATAAATTAAAATATACACTAATAAAACTATTATTCAATTATCTGTTTTTGGCAGTATAACTTTTACTATAGGCACATAAAAATTTAACCATTTTTTTGTTATGTAAAAAAAAACTTTCAACAAGTATTAAAATAAACCCAAAGAATAACATTATAACGTGTACAGTAGCACATTAAACACTGTTCATTAATTTTACAACTAATTATTTTAATAATAATACAGGAACAAAACATAATCTATAACCAATTAGTACCAGTAGTAAAAACCAAAGACAATAATAGATTTCAAGTCGATAAAATTGGTTATTTACTGCAGCATGTACAATTTCACTGACAATAGATCCGTAAAAACATTATAATTATATTATAGTAACTTATAATAAACTTGTTAAAAATGCAAATTTTAAATTTCAAGTACATACAAATTTCAAAATCTATAATTGCTATAAAATGACTAAAATTAATTTTAAAAAAATCTATTCTCTTGAGAAATTATATTCGGAATTACAAGAAAATAACCGTAAATATTATTGACGAACACACATGTTTTTTCTCATTTTTTTTTTACACCTTTTCGGTAGTTTTTATCTTGAAACTATATTGGAAAAAATCGAAAAACGACCTATTTGATGTATCAACTTATCCAATTTTCTATCAGAAAATACGTAGGTAATCAGTAAGTACTTATGCACAATTTAAAGCACGCCCTTTACTAGAAACTTAAATATACATTATATAATATAATACAATATAAATATACTACATAGTATTAGTATGCATACAATTTATATATTATTACAAAATTTAAAATATCTAACAATTAAAATATCTTAAATACATTTTCATTTCGATACCCGCTATATTTAACTCAACTCTAAAAAATTCGATTCGTTTAAAGTACCTATATTTTTTCTAATCCATATTTTTATAAATCAATTTTTTCATTTCGATTTAAATTGATTCACTTTTAAAAATAAGAGCCCATCACTACTATATCCAGAAAAATATATAAAAATAAATTGCTTTAGTTATAATACCCAGTAAAAAATATCCAATGGGTAATATTCGAATAAAAAATTTTAAAATGTTTAAAATAATAATATTTTACCTGATGGCCATTTTGTACTTGTTGGATATATTTTACTAAGGTTAGACTATTAAGATTAGACTATTTACACAAAAATTTGATCTGATCCATTTTTATTTTTATTTTAGAGTTTCTATCAAAATATTTTGATTACAAACACAAACTGTAGTATGTGCCTATGATTTTTACCTGTTTTCAATGAAATAAATATATAATATTATAATATATGGAAATCAATTTGAATATGTTATTTTGAATTTGTATGCGTTATTTATAAAACATTTTCTTGATTTGTTTATATATATGACATTTAAATATATTCCCAGTTCTATTGATAACAAACGATACGATGCGATTGAAACGAAACGTAATAGAATTCGAAATGAACTGAAATGCAAATATATTTGAATGTAAGTATAATATAATACGCGTTCATGAATAATAAATTAAATTTACAAATTCCATAAAAATAAGAAAAATGAAAAATGAAAAATAAATTCGAATTTATAATAAAAATTATTTGGTCCAAATGTATAATTATTTATGATTCTCCATTACACAGAAAATATATATGCATAATATACTCACCTAAATTATCCTTATATTATAATATTTATATTTTTATTAATATATTATTATAATATCCGTTTATTTTTTATTTTAAAGTCAATAACATACATTAAATAAACGACTGGTATAAAAAAATATTAATTGTTTTCGGATCTATACGTATTTTTTTTAAAACAAGGTCACGAAAACAATAACTGTATTGCATTGAATTATTTTATATCTAGATTTTATTTTAATGAAATTAATTTCTTATAAGAATAGTCGATACCTAAATATATATTTTTTCTTATTTAATTTATTATTTACTAAAATTATTTTGAAAATTCCTTTTTTTACTTAGTAAATTAAGTATTTAATTTCATTTTAAATCTAAATTAAATAAGTTTTATAGTTTTATTTGTTTTTAAACTAACACATTACATTTTAACAATTAATGCTTTTGGAATCATTATTATAATTTAGCTTATTTGGGTTGATTGTTTTTCATAAACTTACCCGTCTATGTTATTATATAATATGTATTATAACAGATATAAATTTTATTTTATAAAAATAAATCAATCTTTAAATGTATTTATTTATTATCTTTTTTATATCACATTAAATATGAGACATAATTATTATAATATTCGACACTGATTTGCACGTTTCATTAAACGTTTCCAATGCGTCACCAATTATATAATATTTCATGTGAGCAATTTATTTCAAGCAATGATAATAATGAGTATTAAAACAAAAAATGTATCTAAGATAAAACAAAAGTTATAGATAACAATATTATATTGTATCTATACACAGATTATAATATCTAAGTTCAATGTTATTTAGATTATAAAGATAAATTCAATTGTATTTTAGAATACTATCTCAGTATCTCGTATATTTAAGTGTTATATAGTAAGTTTAAACGTTAGTAAAATTTGTTTAAACTTTTTCATTTACATAATATTAGAAAATAAGTTTAATGTACATTATACAACTAAATAATTGCACATTAACGGCCTGCTATTTGTGTCATAAGACTATGATGGTTAATATTGAGTTTGCATTTTTTTATTCCTATTAAAAAATTTTTTAATTTTTAAAATAATAAATATATATTTAAGAATATAAAGTAAAAATCAATAAATTCTATTACGAAATAAAGTATAAACAGTAGGCATATTATTTTCTACTTATTAATGGAAAACGGAAAATGTTAAAATGTTGATTTATTTAATGTTATGTACAATTTATCGTGGAAAAATACGATTCGGTGGGCTTATGCGTGTTATATTGATTCGGTTAATGTAATCGTGATTTATTATTTTTACTTTTATTAAAATATTTCATCATTGCAATAGATTAGATATTTATATAATATTATGTTTTGATAGTATTTCCATCTATGGATATACAGATAAAAGATAGGTAAGCAGTTTTATCTATATAGGCAATTCGTCCGGACAATTTTCGATAAATTTTCCAGCACCGAATTTATACATAAATGGTAATTTTCAAGTGGGGAGGGGGAGGAGAGAATGGAAAATAAACATGGTATTAAGGATGGCCGGAAACAACTGTACGATGGTGATTTCGGGCGGCTGTTTAGGAATGTATACCCGTGTCCATGTATAAACGGAGATATATAGGATATAAGGATATACATATAATATATATTATTACGATAAAATGAGTTTCACGTTGAAAAATTATAAATGTATATATATATACGTATTACATACGGACGATGATTTTCGTCTTGAAAATAAATAATATATATATAAACGAAAATGTACACATCGTGTGTATATTCAACCGGGGGGGAACCCTAAGAGGGGGACGCGTCCAAGGGAAAGTCTTCTTGGCGCGCACTTGACACGGCGCAGGTCATCAACTATAACGGCACCTTGTCCGGTATATAGCTCTTCTAAGTTTAAACTACTCTTTTAGTCACTTGCCGAAGCTCAGCACGCGCATTTAAGAGTTGACTGGAAATAACTCAACATTAGTTAGTTCGGTTTATCACGAAAAAATCGCGTGCGTTTTTCACAAAAAAAAAAAAAAATTTTAAATAATATTTCGTGCGCGTTGTGCCATAGATTATATTATAATCGAGTGTAAATCGACAGTTTTTCTACCTCTCGTACCTACCGATTCGGGACCGCTGGTTCGGACCGCAAGCTGAACACACCTGCAACTCCGTGGTACGGAATCCATAGTATTGTCACCGAGAAGACGTTTGTTTTATATAAATATTAAAGGTCAGTGTTCAATCAAAAGAAAAATAATAATAACAATAATAATAATAATAACAATATGCTCAATCCGTACCAATCTGTATACCGGTAAGATATCGATAATGTTTTAATATTGATCGTATATAGAATCGCAATGACCGCGAAAACAGTAAACATATTCAAAACGATATTATAATAATATTGGATTTATATCGCAAACGTTCGTTCAACTTTTTTTTTTCAAATGTTTTTTTTTTTTTTTTTTTTTAAATACATTTTAAAATCGGTGAACACTGTATAGAATCGGACTTGTGACTTGTTATCACTGAAAATTTTAGGATGTATGCGATCCGGGATCAGAAAGATTTTAAACGGCCCGCGATGGCGGATACCGCAATCACCATTAGCGTCGTTCCCGATCCTAACGAGTTCGGCGATGTCAAGTCGCCTACTTTTCGCGGTATATCGGTGAGAAAATATTATCAGCTAACTTCTTATACACACGCGATCACTTCCTCCGTCACATCGAGGGTTCTGGAATAATGCTGCGCACAAAAACCATACGCTTTTCGAGGTCTTACACTTCGTATATTGTAGTCGCGATCAAAACCGGATGAGCTTTTTTTTTTTTTAATATTTTAGCTTGGGCGTTTCTATTCTTTTTTTTTTTAAACTATGTATATATCACACGTAAAATTAAAAAAAATAAATAAAACAATCATAATATGGTAAACACGTAACGTAGTTCTATAGCGTACTTTTAGTATAATTATTGTATATTTACGTGTATATATATAGGTAATCTATTATACACAATGTGGTGGTTTTGTCGGTTATATATTTTAATCACAATACGTTCTGGGAACGTGGTCAGGTTCGAGGTGAACGTTTTGTATACTCATACGATTCAAATATTTGATTCGAACAATGAATAAAACAATAAAAACAAATAATACCGTAAACAACATACTTGAACCAGTTTGAGTTTATATTTTCGATCGTGCCGTAGGTCGACTATCCTGTACGTTTCGACGTTTCCGGATATCGTATACGCGGATTCGACCTTGTGAAAGTTAATCATCTTCTTGACCGTCCGAAAATAATTTATCGTATTATTCTCTTATATCGTAGAATCGAGGCCGTGCGTCTCTCTGTAGGACAGCACGTACCACCTATACGCGAACGGCGTTCTCTCGAATGTACCGTACGTGTTCTCCGTTATTTCCTACGTTATACCGTACGTGTTCTCGGTTACGTATAACGGCCATACGTTTTCACAAGAACGGGCCGATATCGTGATACGTAGATATGGAGGGCATAAGTACACATTTTATTACGAACTGTTATATTTTATAACGTGCGGATTTTTGGTGCGGTGGTGTTGCAGATGATCAAATGGACGCTGATCGTGAGCCTGGGCTTCTGCGCGCTGATGTACAGCGCCAGCTCGTCCCCGATCGTTAGCAGTTCGACGTCCGAACCGGAAAAGGAACATCTGGCGGCCGCCGCCATCGCCGCCGAAGCGCCCGAAAAGCCGGTGGCCACGTCGGCGGACAGCGCCCGGCAGCAGCCATCCGAGACGGCCGCCATCCAACCCGCCCCGGTGTCCGAGTCGTCCGCGCCCGTGCCGATCGCGCCGTCTGCCCCGGCCGCCGTCGCCCCCGAAGCGTCCACCGACGACGACGATGACGACGACGACGACGACGACGACGACCTCGACCTCGACCTGGACATCACCGGCGACGACGACGACGACGACGACGATGACGACGACGACGATGACGACGACGACGACGATGACGACGACGACGAGGAAGAGGACGTAGTGCCGCAACCGGCCAGCGCAAACGCAAACGTTGGCGAGTCGGCCGATGGCACGTCCGGATCGGCCCCGGCCGCCACGCCGAGCAGCAGTAGCAGCAGCAGCGACGACGATGACGATGACGATGAGGACGAGGACGACGATTACTTCGACCGATTCTTCGAAGACATCCTCGGAGGTAAGTGTTCGAAATTCGTTTTTACAACAATAGCACATTATACCGTTACCATATTTAGAGTAACACTCTGCTTATCTTTAGTAATATTATTATTGTCTTTAACGTGTTATTTAATTATGCGCATGGGGTTGAAAACGCTTTTCTCAAAAACTATTTTCTCGATATCCTCCCCCTCACGACAACGATAGAACTCTCTGCGTACCCACCTCGATAGAACATATTATGATTGAATGCAATTGTGCTTATAAGAAGATACGTTTTCCGAAAAATATCAAAATTAAATCCATTTTCTACGTTTTATTTTTTTCTACGCGATCTCTCGAATCGGATTTATTCCGGATTTTATACAATAATATACAAATGAAAGTCGAACGCCGCGACCGAGTGATTTCGGGACATCGGTTTCACCGCGTGCCGCTCGCACAATACAAAGTGGCAACAGGTGCGTGCATAGAACAGCTCGATTCGTTTCCCGCGTTTTGAACGTCACTCGGACGACACGCAATCAAATCGAATCGATGTTCGATCGACTGATATTAAAAAAACGACCGAATAAACGACTAGTTAATTTAAACATTCGTCAATAATAAATCATGGAAAGCAAAATTTGATAAAAAAAATTCGCAATTCGATGAATACTCAAAATACTCAATGAAGACGGCTTTCTTTGTTCGTCCACAATCTCTCCTAAATTTTCGCATTTCTGAATTTGCCAAAATTAAAAAAGTCGTACGCATAATTATGTGCATTTCGAGCAATGGTACGCGGATGAGAAAATCGCTGTTGTACGTAACCAAATACCACCAATTTTATACCAATATATATTTGCTTTTTCTTATTATTCTTCTTCTTTTTCATCACTCGCTTATATACTGCAGACCTAGTAACGGTGAATTGATGATAAACAATGATTAATATAATATATACACACGATCGTTGACACCGAATATTATATTATTATACAAAAGCACTATATTATAATATACACTACCAAAACGAATTGCCAACAGCGAACAATGCATAAACTGTATAAACATAAACACACGACAATTATGTTTTATGGTCATCTATTTGCTTTTTTATCAATAATAATAATATTATACTAATTTATAATGGTCATACCAGATTACATGAAAATAATATTGTTATAATTGTGTACACTATCGTTTCCATTCATTCGGTAGATTTATAATCGTAAAATTTCTCTACACTGTTATCATGTGAATAAAACCGACGTAAATTCATCCAAAATTCGTTCTTCGATTATAATATGTGTAGTGTATCTATACTACAATTTCTCAACAGTCGTCATGGGTTCTTATAATATTATAATGATAAGTGTTTGATAACAAAACGCATGAATTGCGCCTTGAACGTTATTATTTTCAATGGGTTTCTCGGGCCAATGAATGACAACATTTTTTTAATTTAATCGACTTAGCGAGCACAAATTTTAATTCATTTTTCTTTCTTTTTTTTATTTATTTTACTTTTTCTCCAGGGGGGAAGGGAGTAACGAACGGGTAGCATGTTTCACACGCATGTAATAATGTTATAGGCATCTTGCATCTTGGAATTTATGACACGAGTGTAATTTTTGGCATTGTGTGTCTGTTTGTTTTTTTTAGGTTGATCGAACCCGATCGACCGCGGGAGATACTAACAATTACAGAAACATAACATCAAGATACGACCAAAATATATACGCATCACATATAAAATTTATGTGTGTATATATCGTACATACATACTTGTATATGACATGTGAAAAACAACATCGAGAAACTCATCTCACACTACTTAACGGACTCGATCAAAACATTTTCATATATATATATTTATATTTATATTTATATATATATATATATATATATGTGCAAAAAAAACATAGATTTAAGAATGTAAAAACCAAACTTATTTATTTAAAGTTTTTATTTATTTATTTATTTATTATTAATAATTTATTTTAGATATTAGAAATTCAATATTAATTCAACGTTAAATTACACATATTATTATTTTTTTTATACCTACATATTTATATATATATATATATATATATATATATATTTACGACAAATTTGTTACCAAAAACAGTACGAAACTACTCGAGAATAACGAATACATATCATAATAATAATATAGTGTGTGTCATCCATATAGAAAATAAAAATTATGTAAATTCGTGTTCAATAGCGTAAGATATTTTATTATATATAATAGTATATCATTGAGTGTCATAACGAATTATAAATTTTTTTTATCAAAAAAGTAACAAAACATGGCTGTGATAGCAAATATTTCAGCAAAAATAAACAGATTTTAATACATTGAAAACGATATATTTTTATAATTTAAATCCACGCCATCATTCATTCATACACACACATTACAGAGTAAATATTATTTAAGAATATTGAAAAAAAAAAACGGTGAAGGTATATATATATATACATACATACACACACATACACATACACGAAAAAAATAACAACAGGTACATGCCAAATCCTCGTGACTAAACATTTTTGCGTAAAAAAACAACAACGATATAATTATAAAAACGTTGATATGAAACTAAGAATTTTTTTGGTCGGGAGATTAATTTATAAACATTATAAAACTGTTGAAAAATTGTACAATTACACGAGAGTTTTGGCACGTAGCTGTCGGTGTATTACGGTAGTGTTTCGCTTGTACCTGAACGACGGTGGAATCCGCAGCGAATCTTTGCAAGGTGATGTGTACGCGGTGTGTGTATTTGGCCCAAAAAGTCTTATTGGGCGTTTCCTGTCCGCGAACTAATACTCAACGCAGAACTATATATATTGTACATTATACAATATTATGGTATACAATTTTTTTTCTTTAATATACATAATGTATACTTATGAGTCTTATGGCAGACAAATCCGTACCGGTGTTAAAACTGTCCCGCATGAATGGTGCAATCTGGAGATAACGAAAAAAAATTCTTCATAATCGTACGATAATTCGTCGGGATAACGTGTTCACACTGTTTTGAGTCGTTCTGATTGGAATACAATTATTGCGTTCTATGCACCCGAAGTGCACCGTCCGGTTCCGTGTAATAAACAGGTTTGTACTCCCTATACCTCCCCCACAATATAAACTGCAATAGGTACCTGACTAAATATAACTAAATATGACGACTCGAACAGCACACATCTCGGTCCAACGATGACGGCGGCGAAGATGCGAAGATTACACCAAGTGTACTAACCACGCGGTACGGATTTGTCTCGGAGTCGTGTGTAGAAATCGCTTTAATATATTACAATAATAATATTGTTATCATAATTCGTGTTAATCGATTGATATACCCGAGGAAGTATGAAACAGGTAAAATTATTTGTTTAAAATTAAATTCTTGGCATTTCAATATGATTATTCATTGTTGCGTGTGCGTTGTTCTTGTGTACCAGATGAAGAGGAAGAAGAAGACTCGTCGGTGGCAACCGCGCTGGTGTTTGGCTCGACGTCCACGGCGGCACCTGCACAGGGCCTATCCGTATCGTCGGCGGTGGACGATTCGGCAGATTACGGAACGGCCAACGACGCCGGGACCGGTGAACAGTCGTCCAACTACGACGATAGCGTAGACGAGGCGTCCGGCCCGTCGTACGCCGACCAAGACGACCCGCACACCGTCACCCTGTTGTCGCCCGTGCCCAACGACGATGAGCTGCAAGTGGACGGTAACGCCGTCGCGTCCGACGCGTCATCCGTTCAGGCCGTCGACACGAATAGCATAACCGCACCCGCTGCCGCCGCCGCCGCGCCGGCTGCCCCGGCCAGTACGGACGACGACGACGACGATGACGACGACGACGATGATGACGATGACGATGACGAGTCCACGGGAAGTGACGACGATGACGATGACGATGACGACGATGATGATGACGACGATGACGACGATGATGATGATTCCGGAGAGACCAGAACGGCTGCCAAGGGTCGAGCACGTAAGTCCGAAAAATAAATTTCATTAACTTTCGGCCTATACCTAAAATGTCCCAAAACCATGACAAATCTGGTGTTATTAGATTAGGTTAGGGCGTGACGATACGATTTAGTCAAAATCAGAAAGCCGAATTCAAAGTCCAAAAAAGTATAAAAATTTCAACAATTTTCGTCTCGACCTGATATTACTAAATTCGAGTCCTAAACCGCTCACATACTTGTTTTAAATCGTTTGGATTGAGTCAGGAGTTCATCTAAATTCGTAATAAATGAATTTAAAATGTGATTCAAAGCTGTAAAACTATAAAAATAAATAATTAAGTATTTATTATAACAATTGTATACCTACCGGCTAACCGGTCTAAAGGATTATTTAAGACAATATTTAGAAACGACATTTCGTGGGCTCAGAACTTTTATAGATACTTTTTCATACTCAATCTTTGAACTTTTAGATATTGATATTTTATTTAAATCGATACTAATGTTGTCAATATAAAACTTTAGAAATAAATTCTCTGCTAAAAAATGTGGAATAGAACCTTTTGACAAGATTTTTGGGGATTACTTAAATAATAGACCGAAAGTTCACAATTATAAAGGGACTCAATTTAACCCTGAAGTTTATCGTCTGGTTTTGAATTGAATCTGTGGTATTTTAATGAGCAGGATTACGCTCCGCCTAAATAACCCGGTCAACTTATATCTTGAATGCTTGAATACTTGAATGCTGTTTACCTATTTCACTCAATTGATGTGATTGGGTGTAAATATGGCTACATTTTGGTCCAAATAATAGCCTAGGATAATTTTTAATCATCTTTTAATAAAAAAATTTGATTAGGTATATAGAATTTGCTAAATCCGTCAGATCACGTTAAAACATGAAAAATAGTATTTAATAAAATTTCGTATGAATCGAATGCGTTCATAATTTCCTGGTCATTTTAAACTTACTCGCATCCAGTCAAAAATAGTGCCCTAATATTGGGATAGGTTAGTATTATAGTCGAGTGACATTTATCACAAAACAATATTTTTTTATACAGGATATATCGACCAATTTTATAAGTGTCTCGTGCGATTTATCGTCAAAAAATCTAATTTATAATTATATAGGTAACTAACTAGGTATATAATAGGTGTATGAAAAAATGATATATTACACTGAAATCATTAACTCGAATAACATTTTTGAAAAGCTATCGAGTTGTTAACTTTACTATAGTGAAATATAGAACTATTCGTCTCTAGGATCACGGTAAATACCTACCATAAAGCCCTTCCTTGAAAAACAGAACTTAAACCGTGATTTATCGTTGCTTATGACGTTCGCTTATACGATATTCCTGTGCGTATATTATTAATTATATTCGTGGCGTGTACGGTCGTTTATTATATTTTGACGGTATTTTTATCGAACGTTTATAGTAATTATTCAAAATATTATACTAAATAGTATAATAATCGAAATTACCGTTTACCTGTCGTAAACGAACAAAATATGTACCGGGGTCTTATCACGTTCACGTCAGGTTACGTTCTCCGGCGCACAAACACGAATGAATCATCGTCAAATCGCAACTACTTATCCTACGTTGTAATGTTGTTATTAATACTATGGTTGTAACGCATCGCCCATTTTGATTGAATTTTCGAGAAATCATTTTTTTTTTTTTTTTTCAAAATCTGGAACGGTGTACCTACTACATGCATAAAATATATATAGACGTATAATTATATAGGTATTATCCGGTGTGAAAAAATACATTTATTTTTCCGAATCTTACCAAGAGCGAGACGGTTAATATTTTAACCTAATACTTTAATAGCACCTATGGGGTATATCTCGGTGTATAGAATGCTTAAATTACTACATTTTCACACGACAGAACCGTTATTTGCATACATCGCGTATATTATAACCAGTTATGAACTACCGATGTAACTAAATAGGTGTTGGCATTTCAAAGAATAAACTAAATTCGTCGCTGTTTGAATTCGACTGTGCATACTATATACATAATATATACCGACATTGTTATGATATTGTAACAGTTTTATACGTCAATGAACGGTTTTAATCTAATTCATCGAAAAACTACGTTTTATGATAGTTTTAAAAACGTTTTGACCACGTTTTTTTTGTAATTTTAAACGATTCTTTTTATACTATTCTTTACTTTAGACAAACACTTTTGTTTTTCAATATACCAGTGATAGTATAAATTACTTATAATAATAGAGTTATCTAGTATGGTTTAATAACCATTACAACTATATGAACCGTTGTCTAATACTATATGAATTGGGAAATCTCAATATCTTGAACGTTTTTTCCAATACTCTATAGGCATATATTCTTGTTTATTTATATACTTTATTATTTTTTATAACACCTATGTTTTTATTTTGTATTTTTGAAAACAAAATACATTTGTGGTATAAATATACTTTTATAACATTTTACAACTTCCGGCAGCCTATGTATAATATTTTTTTTTTTAGATTCCTGTAGGGTTTTTAATTTAAAATATATTAACGTTTTTCAATTAAAACAATTCTAATA
Source organism: Pemphigus obesinymphae (assembly GCA_025469235.1). Taxonomy (NCBI): domain Eukaryota; kingdom Metazoa; phylum Arthropoda; class Insecta; order Hemiptera; family Aphididae; genus Pemphigus; species Pemphigus obesinymphae. The sequence continues at coordinate 30,198 of JAIPRL010001695.1, forward strand.
TCTATCGTCTATTTTTCGACGATTTTGTCGACCGCAACACAACCGCAATGTAAAAGTTCTGTTTTTCACATCATAGTTTTCTTTCACATCCATTAAATCTTATCAGTGCAACGTTCCATCATAATAACACACACCTTTCAATATCCGCAATCACGTACTAAAGGATAATATATATCATTGACTTAACCTGCAAATAGCGTTAACAATAATATGATATTTAACGCCACTGCCACGGAAGAAAAAATCGACGAGCGATAATAATCGGTCATGTATTATGGAAAGTATAAACGATTTTTTACCCTCCACAAATCTGTCAAATCCCGTCGATTTACCGTTTATATATATTTTTGGAGTTTCCATGATTCTAGGTCATCTAAACGATTTTTTTTAAATCACAAAAAATATGGTTTTAAGGAATTGGATACCATAAAAAATGAATAGTATATCATATATAGAATTGTTCATGTGAAGTAGATACTTGATTATTGTAGTGAGATTTTCTCGGCGAATTTAAAAGGATTCAAAAGTCTTCGAAATTCATACGAAGTATTTCGATCCAAAGAGCATACATACTTTTGTGATGAGTTTGTATTTTGGCTACAAAATAAAACGTTTACATCTTTGAGGCGTTTTCGGATTTTAACCGCTGATAACTGATATTGTAATTTAGTAATCCAAAAGTACCCCCGAGTTAATGTAAGTCCACGTCCACGTCCACTTATGTCAGATTTAGATGTGCGGATATGGATCTATAATATCATACGATTGTCATTACGCAAACTGTAGGTTCACGCATAAATGTGAAAAATGTCCGCTCGTCGTAAGCGTATTATTCCGGGACACTTTCATGGTAGATGGTAGTGAAACTCTCGGCAGCAATACACAGAACATTCTATACCGCCACATTATGACCCGACCTCTCCTTATCTCGTGAAGACGGACTGTGACAAGAGAAAAAGAATCGCACGTGTAATATAGATACACGCGTCTGCATAAAAGTAATAAATTATCGTTATTGTAAATTATAATATTTTCGTCCCTAATCCTTGGACAACGGTACTCCGGAAACCTACATCCGGATCCGAGTGTGCTTATATGTCTACATGCGAGTGTGTGTTATTTGTGATAGTGTGTGAAGACAGTTCGAGGACGGGCCCCTGTCTAAACAGGTTCAAGGATGTGACCTCGATACCGGTCGCGGTATATGTGTCGACCATGTAGGCGTGCCCGGTGTGTAGTAGTCACCAGGACGATAATAATATGTAGCTGCTGCCGCGTAGAAAGCAACCGGAATCGTGTACATATTATTATAAATATATATATATATATAGGTAATCGCATATACAGGTATACCATAAACCCGGTATACGGTCGTTTGTTACATTATAATATATACAAATCCTACACCAAAATCGTTTCTCCAGAAAACTGGTACTTTCTAAACGTCCTCCTGAACCTGGAGACGCCCCCAGGGAAATTTCTCTTGCCATCGTGCTCTATAAGTATAAATACTTTTTTTTTCTTTCTTCTTTTACTTTCAATCACTTTTATCGAAGACCATCTATCATAGGTATATATAAACAAGTTAAAACGGCTTCGTGTCCACCGTAAAATTTTTTTTATCGTATACGAAGAGTCCTCACTTTTCATTAAAAGAACATATGCATAATATTATTATAATTATACTTAAGTGTACAATATACATACATCGTAAACTTCGGGTCACGTTCTAGTCACAATAAGTATAAAATTAGAAAACCATTTTGTCAACTTACTGCAACAACAGTTTGACGCCCAATAAATTGCAATAATATAACGCGAACGGATGAATTATAACTAAATCATTATAATATACTTATAAATATTGCGGTCACTGAAGTCTTATATGTAAAACTGAGTCAGTTAGGTTATCTAAATAATAAAATAGGAAAAATTAATTAAATATGTAATAAGGACACATTTTACCTTGACATTCCAACTTTCAACGATCTTCCAACTTATTGACATCTACGTATATAATTTCCTTTCGCCTTTCTCGATATTGTTATCAAAACAGATCTTATAATGAAAATTATTATAGTATTTACTTAAATCAATTATTGTCGAAATTCAGTCGGGTTAAAATTATGTTATGTTCGGATATCGTACACGAGTCAAAATCAGATTATATATTCGAATTGTAATAGTCAACCCTCGCGATTTTAGATAATTATCTTTAATCGTGGTCGAACTACACTCAAGCCTGATAATAGATAAGAGGTATACCTGTGTGTTATATAACAATCAATAGGCACTTTGATAGTAACATTTTGTCTAGTATTTATTCTATTATAATATTATAACGTTTTTACTTTTTAGATATGCCATGGCTGCGCTAAAAAAAATATTATAATAGTATAATAATATATATATAATAATATAATAAAATAAAAATATAATTGTACAATGTACATATTTTCTATATTTTAAGTATATTTGTCTTAATACAAACAATTTGAGAGAAATTTTTCCCCTGAAATGTGTACCTACATTTTAGATTCTAAAAAAAACGAAGAATGTATTGTTTTTATTTATTTTTATGTCTGTATAAAATTTTTATGGATAAAATTTAAGTATAGGTTTTGAAGTAAAAATCTCTTTGATTCCAAATTTGTTCTAATTGGTACTTTAAACAAGACATTTTTCGATTTTCCCAGTATTTTTCTTAAGCCTAAAAGAAAACTACCAATTATATAACAGAAATATATGTATAAACAGGAAAAGAATAAATAAAGATGTTATAGTTATACTTATTTTTATTATATTTTTTTAATAGTATTAGGTATACTAGACTTCGCTCAGAATTTTCATTCGAATGTAATAATTTATCTTTGCTTTCAAAATTAAAATAATAATAATACACTATTCTGTACTAAGACCAAAGGGTCGATGAGTTAATTTCCACCATCTGTATCTAGACGACTATTTTATTTTCATTATTTTATACATTTTGTTCAATTTATATAGGCATAATACTCGTGATCCGTCCAAATATAGACAATATTATGCATGTATAATATTGATGGAATCCTACTAAAAAGTATTTTGCATATATATGAGTTTTATTATGCCAGCTGATAAAATCGTTTTTATAAAATATAAATATTCTCAATTTGTCTGAAAGAACGTTCGACTACTATATATAGGTGATTGCGTTATTCAAATAATATATAGGCAGTAGGAAGAAAATCATTTCGACGCTTATCTATCGTTTACGTTCTTTTTTTTTTCGCACATTCACGATCACGTTTGGCTTTTCAATATATATTGAAATCTGCAGGTCAATATCGGGTATTAAATGCCAAAATTCATTGTTACGTAATACTATTCATTTAGATGCGAAAATTGTCCCATGTCTAACAATTTAAATATAATATACTAAATACTTAACAGTTATATAGACAATTTTTAATAGATTTTTTCATATTCGAATATTATTATAAATATTGGTACTTTATATTCTTTAACATTCTTATACCTTATTGTAAAAAAAAAAAATGTGTATATTCGAATAATTATAGAATAGTTTTAAAAATATCCGAAGAATATTTAAAAATATAACAAATATTGAATAGATTTTTTTAAATTTAAATTTGATTTATTCTAATATAAGATTCAATTTATTTTAGTTCATTTTTTGCTTTGAAACGTATAGAAAATCGATTTTTAGGATATAGTAATGGAAACTATTAAAATACCATAATATATTATTATTATTAAGCTCATATTACAATACATTTATTATTATTATTATATATATATATATATATATATACACGCACACACACACACACATATTAAATATTAATGCTTGTCATAAAGCTACAAAACATTTATTTCAGATACATATACTATATCCAGTATTCTAATAATGACATTTCGTTGAGCATTATTTGAATTGATTGTGGTTTTCGAACTTTTAGAGCGTTGTTTTAAATACTTAATGGATAGGTACTTTTTAGGCAATTTTCTACCTTTTTTCAAGAAATACGAAAAAATTAATCTAATAATTTTAAAATGTAAAAATTTTAACAAGATCAAACTTGTAACTATTGTATATTTATTTAATCATTGGTTCATCGAAAATAAAAATATATATATACAATATATTACATAAATTACTAAAATTTATTTTATGTATATTTTATAGATTATTTTCCGATATTTTAGATCATAAAGGGTTTTTTGTTTGAACATTTTTCGATTTAAATTTTTTCATTTTATACTTATGAAAAATTCAATTATTTTAGGACATTTTGTTTTTTTGGGTTTGTTTCTTCTTATTAAAATCCTGGTTCTAATTACTATAAAATAATATGTTGAACGAACGGTTTTATGACACCGGTCTTGATGTAAATAGAGCTCAACTCAAAATGCACTGCGTATGTATAATATATAAACAGAGTCGGATGATTATTACCTGGTTAGCCCGAGGATATAACCTACACACAGGATAACTTACGGGGTCTTACGTATAATAAACGTTAAGTATATATAGTGGGTTTTTGGTCACAAAAAAAAAAAAAATCAGAGAACAGTTTTGATAACTATAACTTATATTCTGTCGTTGATAAATCCTATAATTTTAAGATTTATATTTTTATATTTTATAATATAAAAAAATTACACGGTCAAACTTCAAAATATGATATATTAATATCTAATTTTCAATCGAATTTTATATTATATTATTATATATATTTTCCAAAATATTTCTTTCTGGATCTCAAACGATTTATCCGACACCAACTGCTACTGTAGGGAGAGGGGAAAAGGGACGGAATAAAAAATATCCCTTTTCGGGTGTTCTCTTGTGCGTATAATATACAATTACGTATAATATTATATAGACGAGACCGCCATAATCATCATCCTCCATTTTCCTATTGTTATCTTTGAAATTCTAGCTTACATACAACGATAGCTGTGTCGATAAAAATGATCTATTAAATATGTAAATACTGACGTCAATGATGTGTCAAAACATCCCAAAAATACGTATTGTAAGTTATAACTTACACGACTAATTTTATCAATAAGTATAATTGAAAAATTTTGTATTTTTTTTCTTTCATTTTTCACAAACAAATATTTATATATTATAATATTTATAACAAACATCACAACAAATATTGTTTTAAAACCTTTTCAGAAAGTAAAAATAACTCCTAATAATATTAAATAAAAAATATATTCAATGAATTAAAAAAAAAAAAAACGAATACATTTTAATTTCGTATTGAATAAACTTTTAAACTGTCTATTTCTCGAAATGTACATAATATAAGCTCCTGCCATAACGCCACCGAATTAACGTTAATTAAACGAATTAAACGTTAGCTTTAAATTTTTTGAAATGTTTGACGTGCTTTTGATCGAAATGTTGAAAATCGATGTTAACATTTTTTCGCGCGACAGTGGTCAACCGAAAATCGTACGGGGTATACGACGCAACGATTAATTTCCAGGTAAAATGTATGTTTTAGCGATTTTAATCTATAAATATCTATATTTAATAATAGTGATATAGACACTCGTACTTGGTTGAAATTTCGAAATAAAAATTTTCGAAGCACCGCTCTGAAGTCCACGCGGACCACTCCGGTACCACGCGCGGTCGTCTTGAATTATAATTGAAAAATACATTACGGTTATAAATTTGTTATTATTTATAGGTTAGGCGACGTACCCGTGTACCGATTATTATCGACATGTATGCACAATAAATTAATATTTAAAACGCGAATAACGTTTGCGGGCCGTGTTACGCGCGCTCACGGCTACCGCCGCCGACGGGTTCGCGTAGGAATGCTGTTATCGAATTTTAAGGAGGCCAAACTGGTCGTTGTCGTGTGCCGTTGCGTCTCCAATGCCGGTCGCGCACATAGTGCGTACCACTTATTATTAAATATTAAAATATTTATTACTATTTATTATATTGAGATTATCGTTGAAATAAAGATCGTTCGGTGCGGTAGACCACGACCGCGAGACGGATTATTATCATGATAAATGACATATCGTTACTTAGGTACGTCACGTATCGTCGATCCCGATCCATCGGTCCTCGTGCAAATACAATTATATCGTCACTATAATAATATAGCCAAGCCCATACGACGGTGCATACCTATCGGGTGACGCGTCTCCGGTCACCACATATCAGATAATATGTATACGTACGCCAAAAGATCGGTCATCGAAAACTGTAAATACAGTGAATGAAATGGAAAAACCGAACGCATATGGTCGACAAAGTATATTACGATAATATACGATGGACAACATGTGGCAGGATGTAATAGTAAAGAATAGGAGATAGGACACTGTCTGCGAATCGAAAGGTACGTCATTAGAAAATTAAATAAAATGGAGAAGGATTTGTGCGATGGTATCGGATGGAAATTGTTCAATCAAAGTGAATGTGACGGAATCGTAAATTGAAAGATTTTTATGGCAAGTACAGAGATGATGAGAGTCGTTCGGGGATAATTTGAAGGGAGTGAGATGAAAGTACATCGGTAGCATATGTTTGAATTTAAGACAAAAAAATAATACAAAATCGACCTATTAATAGATTATTTACCGTGGAGGAAAATAATATACCTAGTTTAATATACTGTTGAAATAAAAACACCAACGAAACATCTCTTTTGATGATTGTGGATAATTCAAAAACACTAAATTTTTCTCATCATCCACGTTTTGAGAACCTTACAATGGGTATTAATTACTGAGTAGTTACCTTAAATCCATTAATGTCCCCAGTCACCACATTTTATGGCAGCCGCTAATAAAGCTTTTTCTTCATCATTACACAAAATAAGATCGTATACGCATGGTCTTGCCCCTACTTTTTTCTTGTACGTCCGACCCACTAAACAAAGGATTTTTACTAAATTAAAATGAAATATATTTATTATCAAACTCGCCCCCATAGCATTATCAATTTCACCCCATGATAGACGTCACTAACACCAGCACTCAATAATGAATTAAATATGAAAAACTAAATGAAAATATAATCCTGATAATCTATACATATGACCTAAATAATTATAATAATAATAAAATACTTTTTTACATCGTGCAAAATATTTCGTCGCAAACGGTTTTACCACATTAGTGATATGACAAATGTATATTTATTCCATAGAACATTATCAAAATAAATATTTTATTAACAGTGTAGCCGTTAAAAAGGGCCAAGTTGAAAAAATTGTATATTATCAAAGTCATATGTTATTATCAATATCACTCCGTTTTACTGTAACATAATATTATAATAATTTGGGTACAATACGTTTATATTAATAAGAAATAGGAAATTACATATCCCCATTATACATTATAATCGGATGAATGAAAAGTGGCCACTAATGCGAACGCCCCTGGCAGTTTATTTTTGTCAAAGTAACGTAAAATAGTTTTTAGTGATACACGCCAAAATCTTGATAACGTTCCACAACCCCCCTAAAATAAAACTACAATAGCCAAAAGGTTCCATTTGTACCAAGAACGAACTTAAAAAGGAAACAATAAAGACGTATACAAAAGAATACACAGCCAAAAGTTGTATATCGACAGTGCGATTCGCACCTTAAGCGTGTTTAGTTTGATAACCCCTCCTTATCAGAAAAAAAAATAATTGCTAACACATTTTACAGCAGCAACTTTTCATTCTTCCGACTATAGTCAATATTATAATGATATGAAACTATAATTATTATAGGTAAATATAGTAAATATAAGTTATAATTAGATGATTGTATCAAATTCCATAACCAGTAATTTATTGATTGCTCTGTCAAATGATTTATAGAATAGATATTTATTTTTAACCCATAATATAAAAAAAATTCTAATTTTAACAATTACTAGATCCCGTTGGACCATCGGGTACCCTAAGCTATACGGCATTAAAGTATCTATAGGAATATAGGATGACGTCTTCACACGCAATAACAATTTACTGATATATATAATATATTTTCGTCGAAGGTCCTAGTAAAATAAAATGCAGTAATAATACTATCAAGATATGTTATAAATAACAAAACCAAAATTAAACATCTCTCTGGATTAGTGTGAATAATAATTAAAATAGTTGGAATTTAAATCTAGTATTATCCCCCCTGTTGAATAAAAATCATCAGCGGTTACCTTCGTGCGACTTCTTAATTTATTGTTTTTCCTAAACTTACTTTTAAAAAAATCTCGTTCCTTGGATCTGTATTTTGCAGCTGGCCACTGAAATGATTATAACTTTTCCAAATAACAGTGAAGGATTTTATAAATATGGAAAATATGGTAATTAATTGCAAGTATAAGTTTTTGTTCGTCTTCTAACTATCTTCTCTGTGAAACTAAAATTTTTTAAATAGTAAATCAAAGTCAAATTTTTCGGGTTTACGTTATACTATATACGACTGATAAGATTTGAACTTTATAAGATAAAATGTATTAAAACTAACACTTGTAAATTCAAAATGTAAATACTTTACGAATTCAATTTGGAACAACCGACAGAAAAGTTATAATAATACTATATCCTTCATTACAGAGTTGCTAACTATATTATCACAGGCGGTGGCGTAGCCAGAAATTTCGTATGGAGGATGCTGAAGTCCCATATTACCTATGTAGATAATATAAATTTACTTAAAAGTGTCAAAAATGATATTGATGTAAAGTTAGATATTATACAACAATACAACACATAATATAATAACAATTATAAATTATTTTTTAAAAAAAATATATATATTTATAAATTTATTATAAAAATAACAATATACCTAATATAATACAAAACTAATAATATTATTTATATAACCCTAACTATATACATTATATATTGCAAAATGTATATAAAAAAAAAATAAGTCTAGATTATTCGTAAAATGTTTATAACTACTAGTTTTGACTATATAAGTTATCATCAGGTTATTACCTGATACATTAAACCTTAATGATTAAGGTAATGATGTGTGAGTTAACCTGATGATGACTTATAGGCGAAATTAGTTTTTACCTTTATAAACATTTTGTGAATATTCTAGGCATATTTTCTTTTTATAAATTTTTTATAATATGCATTAATATTATTAATATTATAAATATAATATATTGTTATTTTTGTAATACATATTTTATTTTAACAATTAGGATCCATGATCTGCTAACTGCAGTCTTTTAGGAGTATTTTGATCTAACATTTATACAACATATTTTTTGAACTCTTCTTTTTATTAATAATTTGGGTTTTAAAATTTGTATTTCCTAGATCATGTTCTATGTCCAACATTATGTCATCTTTTTTTTATATTAAATATTGAATATACATTTTTTTAATTTCATTTGATAATAATCATTCTTATTAACAAAATAAATGAATACAATGTGATAGGTACAAAAAAAAAAAAAAACAGTTAAATTACAAAAACGAATAAAACAACGATTTACATTCCACGTTAAATACATCGTATTAAAATATAACAATAATTAACGGTAGAAATGAAAAGTGAAACTGATCTTAATAACCGATTCTTCATAGAGTTGAATTATACACTCAAAGTTAGGAACGATAATATATTATCATAAAATGTTATAGGTACATAATCATATTTTATATTTCTACAACAATTACAAACACAGAATATAACGAAACTACAACTATCACTGAATAACTGCAATCAATATAGTATAAATTGCTATAAATAAAACCCACGGCCAATAGCTACAGCCCTCTTAGCCCTCCCCCTGGCTACGCCCTTGAATTCACAGGTCGTATAAATAGACTGAAATATTTTATTATCTAGTCTAAAATATAAAATTCGTTTATGGTACCAATAATTGCATTTTGTAAAATTTTACCTATTTTGCTTTTCACTAGCTTTTAACAATCCTTGTAGAACTTTAGCTGCCACAAACATTCTCCCCCATTGTTTTCTAATAAATTCTAATTCAATCATTGCATTTCTATCCACCAATCATTATATTTCTCTACAGCATCTATTCGCCTTGTTCTTACTATACTTAATTATCTTAGTTATATTCATTCGATCTGGTAACATCCTTTTTAGTTTATCATTTTCAACTCCCTGTCCGTGTTTAAAAAATTCCAGCAGTCTTTGGTTCTTATACCTATATCTTAAAATATTTTGTATATTATATAATATAAGTATAATATATTCCATTATATGGGTCTTTATTTTTTCTTACTCGTATTATTTTCTTTTCTCCTAGGTTGGACATTTTTCAATGGGCTAAAAATGTTTCGTAAAACCTTTCTTTCGAATATCGCAATTTTGCCATTATTAACTTTAGTCGTAGACACACTACTGGTCTATTATATATATATCCAGGGTTGTTATGTTTAAAAATGTTGTTTTAAAAAACGTCAGAAAAAAAACATATTCATTTTGTTTAAAACACCTGTTTTAAACATCAATAAAAAAAAAAAAAGTTTAAAAAATCGTTTTTAGTCATTCTTAAATTTTAAAAATCTAAATCGTACACAATTTTCAAATCTAATGTACATAAAATATTGAATAATTGGTTTTATGTTTTATTTTAGAAGTAGGAAGTACCTATAGTACCAACCCAAAATATTTATTAGTTTTAATTACCTATACATTTCATGATTCTATCTTAGAAGTTTTGGAGCAAATCAGTGGCGTAAAAAAGATTGTTCCAAATAATTGTCACTGTGGCAAGATGTATTCACGGCATCCTGAAGGTTTAAACCTTGACTAAAAGATATTTTTTCGATTATTATCGATATCAACCACAATAACTATATTTATAAGCAACTACTTATAAAACATTGGTCATAAGAATATGATTTTATTATTTATCACAGAATAATATACACCTAAAACGACTAAAACATACATTTTTCATCGGATATATTGTTAATATTATTATAAATATGGAAATAATGTCATAATATACTCGTACTTTGAATTTAGATAACAACAGACGTCGATCTAAGGGGATAAAGAGGGCGTGCGCCCTCTCCAAATTCCAAAACATATATAATATGCTATATAGACATAATTTTAGACAAACAGATACCCACAAAATCACTCAAGGGTAAAACCATAAAAAATTTATAGATCCGCCCCTAGACTATAAATGCTATATAAGTAATATATTTTTTCATAATAATTGTGGTAATAAGTAATAACCAAATCAAACAATAAATACTTATAAAATATTTTCTTACCAAAACGAAATCTAAGTAACGTTTAAATTACATAAACAGTGGTACGTGTAACAATGTAATATATAAAGTTGAAGCGTATTTTAAATTTTAATGTTGAATATATAGATATAGGTACTAGGTATTAATAATTTACTATACAGGTACCTATTAATAAACTTCATATTTTATTATCCATTAATAAAGTTTGACATTTATAAAAATATTTTTATAAGCTACAGTTTTAATTTAAGCTTTTTTCTATATACATCTTAAATTTGGGCTTATTCCACTAGATTTATACTTGAGTTTTTTTTGGGGAACTTTTTTCCCTTGGCTTTACCTTACAGAAAACATGATTTATCAATTTTTGATTATCAGACTTTCTAACCAAAAAATTCGTATTTTTAAAAAATGTCATAAACAAAAAAACACGTTTAAAACATTATGTAAAAAATACATCATAAAAAAAAACGTATAAAACGCCCATTTAAACTTTTTTTTTTTTTATTATTTTTTTTAAAAAACCTATTTTTCTATTTTTTGATTAACCTATTTTTTTACAACCCTGTATATAATTATTATAAAGCAATGTTTTTAATTTTCTTAATAATATTTTGTCCATTTCAATAACTTTTTAAAACTATGGTAACATTTTTTATCACTAATCTACTTGTTATTTGAATAATTTTTCTAGACAAATACCTTCGTTTGAGTCGGAATAAAAGCATCCTGAAAACGTACCGTCTTATCAAAATTATGATATCGTAAATTTATTAGTAAATAATAGTATTGAACGTACACCAACGGTATTGGTCTCGTTTCAATGTTCAACGTGCCAAACGAGATCGTTGACCCTATACATACACTTACGCCGTTAAGTTCATACTATTTATTTAGGTACAGATACATAAATATACATATATGTTTAACGCGTGGTATAAAGATCTTAAGTCAAAAATTTTCATTTTTGACATACGATTTTAATATTATTATCTTATGATTTGTAAACCGTGCGTTATTGATTTAAGATCTTTATACCATGTATTACAGAGTCATATTATAATGCATGGTATAAAAATCTTAGATCAAAAATTGTTATTTTATTTTATTTGGATTTGTATTATTACTATTTTATTTCGTGACCAAGCGTTATTCACCTAAGACCTATATACACTGCATTAAATATATAATATAACTAAATATATATACATATTATACATTGGATGGTCTATTGGTCTATCGCGCCTAAAATTTGAAACTATGTAATAATACAATATACTTAATGTAGTTATCTCGAACACATATTAAAAATAAAATTATTAAAAACGACCTTCTTTTAATCACAATTCATTTTGAACTAACTAATAATTTAACTCGTACTTAGAAATAAAATATTCAAGAACTAGTATTTAGGTACTCGCAAAATATACAATTCGTGTGGGAGCATTGACAATTAGCATGGCAAGTGTACGAGTATATCAATACTGGGCAATGAGAACTCAGTCGTGTAGAAGCAAAGACAATTTTGGCCATATATCACTAATGGTCCGTGTTGACTAAAATACACCAGTCGTGTGAGACTGGCTTAAAAATGTAATAACATTATTAGAAACTTATATAGAATTTTCATATTTTTTTTCCCCGAGTATGAAATACGATTACAATTATTCGCCAAGTAGGTGAAAATTCGTTGTATACACTTTTTTACGTCCTACTCCATTATCGTTTCTGTAGGTAGATATTGATTTCATATTGGTGAATATATAGTTGTATACATATATAAATTAACAAGAAAATATCATAACTACTTATCGTGTAAATTTGCAAATACCTATTTTAAATAATGATAATAATAATGTAAAATCAACTTTTATATTAACTATGATTAAATTAAAAACGTAAATAATATTATTAAAAATTAACAAATAAAACGTCTCAATAAATTTTTATAATGTGAGCATTTGTATAAACTTAGGTATATGTATATAGCCATAATAAATTCTACATTGAGAAAACTCGTAGAAGCTTCATAACTTAATACAGGGAACAATACAGAATATATTTCGGAAATAAAATTTAAAAAATCATCACCGAAAATCCAATTTTTTTAAACACGTAAAATACAATTATAATATATAAAAATATAGTTTAATAATATTAAACAGCCAATAAGTGTATTAATATCGTATTAGAATAAAATTATATTTTAAATTATTTATTTTAGCCATAAATTCTATGTTACTAGTTATCGATTATTGGTTTTTTTCATTTTTATACATTCTATGACGTTTCTTTATTCATAATTTTCATATTTTGTTATTTTATTAATATTCATTCATTTAATACCTGTCACCTGATGACTTATGGTTGAAACTAGTTGATAAAAATAATACACATTTTCAAATAATATTTTCTTGTTTATTTATATGTACTACATAATATTGTGTTAATACGTTATATTATATATAATTTAATATATACGTATTATATTCGTTATCAACGATATAACATTTTATTGAGACACAATTATCATTATATTTCACGTCATTTTCATTTTATATATAAAACATACCATTTTTGCAGAACATGAAACTTGATAATAAAAACATTATATATACTTACGACGTATAAATTATAATTCGTTATTTTATGTTTATATGTCAACCTACCAAGAAAGATAATTTGAAGTGGAAATTTTTAGAAAAAGTTCGTTTACACACTTTTTTTTATTTTTCTTACTTTTCTTGAGTACTTACCTATACCTTTATGTATACCTACCTAATGCTTTTATTATTGTATCTACCGAGACTCATTTTTCAAAGCGCAAATTTAATTCGTTTGAAGTGCCTTTAAGTCTCGAGCCCTGATGATAATAACTGTGAAACAGGTGCACGCAGCCGACTAGATAATATCTACTGCAACTCAAAAGCCAGCCGGCAAAACGTGTATAATATATATAGCTATAAGGACTGTGGACCGTATCTCGGATCTCGTTGATTCAATTAAAACAATTAAATTTGTAACAAATTACATGTGTTTCATCTATTCGTTTGTTTCATCCATAATTTATATGAATCTACGTAGAAATATCCTGTTCAAAATGACCAAAAATAAATATATCAAAATCGAAAATATTTAAATATGCGAAATACAATAATATTAAAATAACATAGGTAAATGAATACAATATGTTTTCATTTTAAATATTAAAATAATCTAAATACGTAAAAATTTGTTGTAAATTCAATAATAAATATTAAATTACACAAGTTTTGAATCATAGGTATATATATGTATATAAATGTATAAATAAGTTTTAAAAGTATAAAAAGATAAATCAGTTATAAAATACGATAAGTATAATAAGGGTGCATTTTGCTCGTCGGATAAGATCATTGTATTCTTTAATAGAATGTTGATCAAAACTCAGTGTAATATTATTTTCATTACTGTCAACATTTTATTTTTAATTCATATAGTATATTACTATTACTATAATAATAAATATAAGGGAAACTTTATTTGTTATTTTAAAAAAATTTCCAGTTATAAATTGTTTTTTTTTTCTTTCCACTTAAGAAAATTACTAGGAAAATGAAATTTTACCTTTGGAAAGTATCATTAAAAATTAATTTTCTAACAAAAAAAAACTATTTACTCCAAAACTTTTACAAGACTGTTTATATTCGAATTGTTATTTCCAGAAAAAAATTTTAAAATAAACATCAATGTAACACCAACAGACTTTTAACTCCACGAAAAATCTAAAATGATCACTCTTTTTATAAATATAAGAATATACTCATTCTGCTCATAATAAGTATTCCGTTTTTTTTTTTTTTAATTATTTAAAATACGTTTATAAAGTAATATTTACAATACATGCAGATTACGTATACAATAGTGCATATACAGTATACACTATACAATATACATAGATATTTTCTAATTTTAACTTTGATCATTTTATTTTAGAATTAAGTATACCCATCCAAGTACATATTTAAAACTGTTTGTATCATAGTATTATAGCCAAAATATAAAATAGTTCTTTTTAAAATTGTTGTAAATATTCTGAGAAAAAACCTGTGATTACCTATACACATAGTTGTAATATATTGTTATGACAAAAGGGGTTTTAAGGATATTAAAAAGGATAAAAACTGGTGCTCGATAAACATCTTAGATAGATAAATAGGTAAGACTTAACTTAATTAAAAGTTTAGTTTTTAATTTTCTAAGGAACATTTAAAATTAAATTTAAATTAAAAATTAAGTACCATTTGTAGCTATTGAGAATTTTTTTTAAATAATATTTTAATGTTATGATTTATGAATATATTTCTTAATTGTAATCGTTGACTAAATAAAACATGAGTAGAGTTAAATTTAGGTTCCCTACCAACATTCTCTGATTGACTACACACGCAAACTAATGCAAACATTAGCAAATATAATCGAATTAAAATTTTGTTTTATAACAAATTTTCAAAAATATAGTGAAAACATGAGTAAATTGGTAAATTAATTTCTTGCAACTTATTTAGTTTAACCGATCTACTTAGTTAAAAGTAATTAGGTACCTACATTTTTAAATTGAAAATTCGTTGAAGAGGGTGATACATGAGACATGTCTGATTTTTAAAAAGTTCTACTTAGGCAATTTTATGAAAAATGAAAATAATTTAAAACATTATATATATACATTTTAAGTTAATGGCCCTGTATTAAAATTTTTATTGTAATATAATCACGATATTTGTTTAAAAAAAATACTTATAACAATAAAAAACAAAAAGGTATTTTAAAGTGGTTTAGATTTATAACATCTATCGTAAAATATGTAGATTACAATATTTTAGAGACAAATTCATTGTGTGCTTTTACAATTTTTTAAAAACTTTTAAATTCAACTATAGTTAGTTTTACCGTTTAAGTTCAAATGTTCATTGTATTAACTTCGCTAACCTAGTGTGAAAAGTTCTAAATTACATGTTTTTTTTAAAAACTTTTCATCATTAAATAGAATCAAATCATACCAAGTACCTACCTATATTAGTGTGAAAAAATTCTATCGATAACATTTTTTAGCTATTAACTTTTAACCAAAATTCCTTTAGACGATATAACTTAATTAGTTTGAGTTAATTTTTTCTATTATTATGAACTTATCCATTTCAATTAAGTATTTTCAAAATATATATATATATATATGTGTGTGTGTGTGTGTGTGTGTATGTGTGTGTGTTAACATAAAAAAATAAGTACCTACATTCTACGAAAATCTAGAAAACTGTTTTGAAAGTTTCGTATAGCCTTATTTTTGAATTGGATATTCATCACAGAAAGTATATTTGAAAGAGGATAGTTTTTCGGTTTTTCCAAAGGCTAAAATGTATTCGAGAAAACATGCATATGACATACCTGTTAATAGTTGCGGTTTGTAGAAACTCAATTTTGGTTATTTTGTCGAAATGTAGAAAAAAATTTATTATCTTATGGAGATTCAAAATGTTTGATGATTTCATAATATAACGTATAATATCATGTGGTTTTCAAATACTTTCGATAACTTTTGGAATAAAATACATAGTATTTTGAAAGTTCGTTATTTTATTGATTTTTTAAAACGCCACGGATTGATCTCAAAATCGTTTCTCGAATGTTATATCACTAAATATTGTACGAATACAAATAATTTTCACAAAATGTATATGACCTTTATTTATCCTGCATTATCTTTGTGTCTCCGATCCCCTAACATGTTATAATGTAAATAGATTAAGATATAAAATGTGTTGAAATCGAAAGTTTTAACCACTATACCGTGGTTAGTTTTCCGGTAGCAGGTGGATAACAAAATGGGCAAACACCTGTGGACCTCGATATTCCGTTTTAAATCGTTGAAGGAAGCTCTTAGTGTAAAAACCTTAAAACTACATGAACTTTCAAAGATGATTTTAATCGAAATATAAAACCAATGTTTCATGAAAAAATAAAAATAAATATGAAAATATCAACCTTAACCTATCTAATTTTGTATTTTATTGAAGATGTGGCTTATTGGCGTACAACCTACAGGGCGTAATTTCTGAAGAAAACAAAATAAATAAATGATTTATAATAGAAAATATTTATATTAAAATAGTAACATTTTAGGACTTATAAAATACAACCTACTTTTTTGATAAATATAGTCAATTTTTACACAACAATGTTGTAACTAATTTTATAGATTTATTCACTTTTCTTAGTTTATCAAGAAAACTTAAGATAATTTAACAGAAAATGTTAAAATTAAGTAAATTGGTTAAATACTTTTTTCGCAATCATACATACTATTTTGAAAAAGGTATTTAAAGAAATTGCATTTAAAATTTTAAAAACAATATAAATAATAGGAAATAATTACCTACGATACAACAAAACTAATTAACTTTAACTTCAAAATTCACATCAAAACATTAAAAGTACCTATATAGTTCTAACCTCTGATATAGCCTATAGATCAAAGCAAAGATAATAATGATTATAATAATACTAAAAATAAAAATAAGGATATATTATAAAAAATAACAATATTGATATAAATAAAATTAATATATATTATCTTCTTCTCCTTTTCTTCTTCGCCTTCGAATTTTTAAACATTACCTTTATTAATTGTACCCGAATCCAATCGAAATATTATCAAAAAGAAGTGAACCGTTAGTTATACTAGTACCTATCCACTACCCATTACTAATACACTCATTAAATATAATTCAATCAAAATTTTTGTTTACGGAAATTTTAGTTTAATGTAATATAATACGCTATCTAAATAACAATATTATGAAGAATAATTTACGTTCAAAATATGCTGAAGTGTATTATCGAATTATATTTCTTCTATAATAACGTGGTCAAATCGTCGACATGTTCACTGATATTTGTTGAAGTTTTCACGGTACGCCCATTTAGCCCACCTTATAGTGTTTTTTCAAAACCTTTATGAAATCAAATTGTAATATTATTCGTATTATTAACGACAGGCTAATATTTCAAATTGTTTTTTTATATTTTTGGACACAAAAATGGTTTTTCTATTTATAGACATAAATTATGTGTATTTATCAGAAAATAACTTGGTACAATTATAATAGAATGGTTTAATATTTTAATATTCGATTCCTCAGGTGCGCTATCTAATAACCCAGTAAGCTTACCGTCGTCTTACGTCACCAAGTACAATAGGTTCGTGGATAACCTCCTCGGCCGGATCAATAAAATTTTGAGGAAGAACTACGACCCGGTCAACGTGCGTCTGCAGACTCCCCCGCAGAACACCGACCCAAAGAAGAAGGTCACCACACAGAAACCCAAAAACAAAAACAAAATCGAATCCAGAGAAAGGTACTATACATTACATAAACATATACATTATACATATATTAGTTATCAACACACGGTAAATTGAAATAATGAAAATATAAATGTAAGTAAATATATTTGGAAACTGACATAATTAAGTAGTAAAACTACTTATAACACGTGTAGAAAAATATCTATATAAAACGCGTGAGTCTAATTCGTTTCATCATTTTTGATTTAGGTTACTGATTTCTAGCTAGTACAACAATATGTATAGTATTGTCGAGAATCTATAAAATAAAGGTGCGAAAACGTCCCGAAAAACCTATTATTAATGCAACAATTATTATAGTATACGTGGACTTACAATGGAAACGTAGCACACGAACCCGTCCGCGATTATTTTTTTGATTTTTCATTGAAACGTTGTTTTGTTCAAACAATAATATATTGACATATTGTATTATTATCGTTCCGCACGAGCCATAATACCTAAAGTAATCTTTTAAATTATGATTTGATATGAAATGATGATTCTTACGTTAATTTACCTGATATAAATGTCATAATTTGTCATGTAGATATTATGCAACAACTGAACGGACTAAATGGTTTAACTTTTAATTTCAATTCATGATTGAAATTCAATTTATTCAATTTATGATTGGAATTCGGATACGTATGAATTTTCATATTATTATTGAGTATTAATTTGTATAGTTCCGTGGGAATAAGAAATATCGAAGATTAGTTTACCAGAGAATGCCTAGAAAAAAGATTAATATGCATATAAATGCAAAACTTAGGGACGACGGCATATTGAAACATTTTGCTTATTTAGGCATAATCCGTAGAAAATTTTATTTAAGTATTTATTTCTTCTTATGCCTCAAATTTTTAACAAAAATTAATGTTGAGTTTTTAATATTTGTCAAAGAAACGAAACAGTATGCAATAATTAATTTATTCTTACTTATTTATACTGTTGTATTTCTTGTTGTAATATTCTGTAGTACATAATATTAATATATTATGAATGTAATAGTAATGACTAATTAGTTTAAAAATAATATTTGACACATTTATCTATGTCTTAAGTACTATATTTTTTTAATTTTTTAATTTAATTTGAAAGTAAAAATATAAATGAAATTTAAAAAATGCATATAAATGATTCTATATATTTTTATATTTTTGCATATTTCTTAAAAATTCAAGAGCATATTAAGTGCATATTTCAAGGTTTTTTTTATGAATAAATGAATACTAGCTTAAGCAATTTAAGTACATACAATTTCAGGCTTTAATTATAACAAATAGTATTAATATTATTTATATAATATATTTTATAATAATACAATCCAAATATTTATCAAAATTTGTGTGTTTTAAATTATCATTTATATATTTTTTTATTATGTTTATCAATATAATTATTCCATATATAAGGTCGGTAAATTGTTTTTTACCATATTTAAAATCAAGTGATCTCTCATTTTAAATGTTTTACTAATGTAATAACTAATAAGTAATAACCTTTATTTGGCTTAATAAAAGGTATAATATAATGAAAAATAATCAAATTAATAAGTAGTAAAAATGTTAAAAAAAAAAACTTGAAATTTTTTGTGCTAAACATATAAATAAATAAATAATATTAAATAATATGGATTCAAATTGTTAATGAAATAATGAAATAATATGCAAAATTAATTTGTAAAATACACTTTAAAAAAAAATATAATTTTATATAAAAAAAATATACTGATTTATCGAAGTTTACGTACATTTTACCGGTAAATTTCACATCTCTAGAATCTAATAATTATTACTCGGATTTTTCCAATAAGTATAAATAATGTTTTATAAGTAATTTATTGTATAATTATTTATAACCACTTTTTAATATGACACAGAAATTAATAGTATTGGTAATTGCTATTTATTTTCTACATTTGTAAACAAACAGTCCTTATTTTTGATTATATGTATCTATCCCTCAGCAAATACATTATTTCTGTACCTATCTATTGACTATTTTATAGATAAAGTTATTAGGTACATAATTAATTAAAAACTAATTTATAATTTTTATTTCTACAATTTATATTTTAAAAATATGAAATATTTCAATAGTTCCAGTCATTATTTATAAAAGAATGCCACACACCAGTTTTTAAGGAGGTTTATGTAGATAATTTTTATGAAATTTAAAGAAAAATAAAAATCCAACAATTAAAGAATATTTTAATGTACTTTAAAAGTAGTTTAAAAATATTTCTGTATTAGTACCACTTTTATTATTGTGTAAATACGTTATTTGTTTAAAAAAAACCATATAAAAAGTGCATGTGTGCGAGCGAATGGTTTTTTTTCCTGTTCGTACCCAAAAAGTCTATAAGAAGGAATTTTTCAATCACTACTTCCAGTATCAATTTCCCGGTAGACAATTGTATCTAGTTAGTACTTTAAAAAGGGTATTTTTCGATTTATTTATTTTTCATTTTTTCAATAAACATATATGAAAAAACTACCAAAAAATCAAGGAAAAACGGTAAATGTACGGTTTTGTTAGAATGGAATATGATATTTTCATTTTAATTCCGTAAATAACGAGTCTTGATATTTTCATATAAAATGTGTTTAAATACATTCGACATTTGTTTCCTAATTTCGGGCTATTTATAACAATTTTAAATATTAAAGTTTTTCAAGTTAATTTTAGGTTTTAAGACTTGAAAATTTTATACAATGTTAAAAATATGTCATTCTAGCCATATTTAAAATATCCCAATAATCGGTTGACATGAATTTTTTTAATATCCATTTAAATTTTATATAATATCCATTTGAATTTTAGATTCTGAACGTAACGAGGGAGCTATAGTGGTTTTACAATGATGTTTATTTTATATATTTTTTTCTCTGCTAACAAATTTACTACCAGATAATTCTGGTAGTGTGAATAAAATATTGTATAGGTATTTATAAAATATATTGATATTTTGGCCAATGGCTTTAAATCGGGTGTTTATTTATTTATGTTTTATAGATATACCCACTAGAAAATTCGTATTTTTTTAAAATTAATTTGTTCTTAAGTGACTACGTAGAAAATATATTTATTGTAAAAAAAAATAACTTGAAAAATTATTCGTGTAATGCATTTTTTAATTACCAGTGATGTGCACACCATAAAACGGTTAATTGACAGAAGTTCTTTAAGCAATATATATATACACATCCGTTTGCACTGTTGTCGAGTTAATTAATTTTTAGCGTTATTAAGCACGGATGAGTATTTAAAAATTAGTTTTTATTTTTGTCCAGAAACTCAGGTTTCTTACTAACATAGGCAAAAATCCTGTATTTGAACGCACACAATCCTGTGTGATTCCAGTAGCATGTTTGAAAATGTGTATAATTGAGAAGGGGGCGAGAAAATAATAAATTAGAAATCCAATGTTTGATATTACATTAAATAGTTTTCGGCATGTATGATAATGATATTATAAATGATATATGTAAACGTGTATCTATAATGAAAAAGTGTTTAATATAATATCAGATTCTGAAGAACCATGAACCACCCCCACCCATAAATCCACCACTAGGAGACGTAACTATTATTAGAGGGATTTTCTTGTTTTCCTTTCACCAATATATTGTTATATATTATATTTTTGACTTTTCGGAGACTTCGAGAGATTAATTTATTATTGTGAATACTGAATATATATATATATAGTTTATTACTCCGCAGAGGAATACTCGCACGTACAATATTATACTACGACGACCACCTGTTGTTGCCACTTCACGTTCCTAATAATACGACGCCGAAAACGTACATTATTCACATACATATATACATAATATATAATACATAATACACATATAAATATATTATATTTAATATCTAAAAACCATATTATTACAATATTACATCATATACTGTACGAGTATTCAGTGTATACGATCGCGAGCTTAATATTTCAAGATATATCCCTGCAGAAAAAAATATGAAATGATCCATTGACTATTTCTACCTATAAAGGAATGAGTTATTTTTTTGGAAATTGTACAAATTATGCGTATAAATTATGTGACAGAGTATTATATAATTCAGGGGCTTAAGATAATAGGTGCAAAATAAATCAGCCCCCTATGCATATAATATAAATATATCTCTTTCATTAACTTAAAATTTCTCCGATTTAACATTTTTTTTTTTTTTTCCAAAAGTTAGAACTGTTTTTGCATAGTAATTATATAACTGTAAAGTTTACGTAGTTGACCTAAACGTGTGATCGGTAGACAATTTACACAGTTTATTGCGCAAACGCACTTCACAAAATACCACAAATTAAATTGAGAGTATAAATGGACCTTTAATATTTCAGTAGTTATTGAAACCCAATTTCTCTTTTTCTTTCTTAAAGGTTAAATTTTGAAAAATTCTTTCTCGCGGCATCTATGTCATTAAATAAATATTCTCTGAAAATTGCAGCTTTCTGTGACCAATATTTTAGACTGGGCGTTGATGAGTCAGTCAGTCAAGTCTTAAACTTTATATTTTTTCCATACCCACTTTTTTTAGGTTTAAAATATAAGAGCATGCGTTATACTTAAAGGAGTTATATCTACAAAAAATCGAGTTTTATACTTCGAATTTTTTTATTAATTGGTTGTTTTTTGAATATGATAACAAGACTTTCAAATTAAGACCCCATGGTAAAAATGAAACTTGTAGACGTAAAACCTTGAAAAAATATAAATAGCAGTATTATTATTTAAATATTAATTATAAATGGGTATAACTTATTTAGATGGATGCAATCCATTTTATACTATAAACAGATAGGGATACTTCTGATTTTATCCACCAAATAACATGTATACTGTACATATTATATACTGTATGTGTGTACAAGTAACTGGACACAAGCCCAGGGGACTCTCAAAACATTTTAGGGACTAAAAAAGATTAATCATATATTACATATTTAGAACATCAAAAAAAAAAAACTCGAAATGTAATGTAACGATAAATCGATTGAGATTTAAAAAATTATATATCTTACCAAAATAATGTTCAATATTTTTTTTTAATGAAATCACGTGTATTTATAATAATATACTTACAATACACTGTTCATTTTAAGATGAGTTATAAAACTTACACACAAATCAATTAGGTATATTACTAAATACTAATTTATGTCCACCATAATAAAATCTATTGACTGAAAAGCCAACTTTACATAAATAAAAAGCAACTATATAGTATATGCGCAAAATAGTACCTTCCTAAAGTGATTAACGTATAAAATGTGAAAGTATTAAATATTTGAAATTAATATTTGATAAATTATAAGTATAACTAATAATTAAATAACAAAATAATATCGTATTATACACTGATGACTGATGTGTAGTAATTATTCATTAGGGTTCCTAAAATTACTTTTTTATTAAAATACTTAGGGTATATTTTATAATAGCTAAATATATAACTATATTTTTCTTCTACTTTTTTTTTAATGGAGACTATTATAAAATTAAATAAAATTTTTAATTATAATACTAATATTTGTATAAAAAAAATATATTCTAACCGTAATGTGTATTACAGTCAATTTCTTGACATATTTAATACCTACATGAATTTTGACACATTTTAGTTTATTTTTTTTCATTTTTTTGTTTATTTTCTGTATACAACTTTTCGACCAGAAGACATGAACCAATCTATACATATGACCCCATTTCCCCGTAGCAAATGTCATCTAGTTTGTACTTTAAAGAAGTCATTTTTAGATTTTTGACCATTTTCGATAAACACGGATAAACATCATTGCTATCAAAATATATAATACATTCACTAAGAGTATACTGTTCAATAAATGAAGTGCTTCCACCCTTACGATTTGTATTATATTTATAATTGTACTTACGTAAATACCATTTTATTTATTTCCAGCCAACGACATGCAAATGTATCGTCGGAGACATCGTTAAAAAATCATACTGTTCCGGTGATTTCTGAAAATCCAGCTTCCACTGTCACTGGACAGCAACCTGCGAGATCCGTAAACGGCACATTATCCAGAGCGCAGCGCAAACACCACAAACACGATAGAAAGTCAAGAGCGCAGAATAACAAACACAAAACCGGCATTAAGAATAAGGTATATATACCGAGGTCATAACCACGATGACTAGTGCAGTAGACAACCGTATATAATAATTTCCTATAACCTAACCTAACTACTCCGTAAAACAAATAAGTTCAGAATAACATGTTTTGATCACGGTT
This sequence comes from Pemphigus obesinymphae, assembly GCA_025469235.1. Taxonomy (NCBI): domain Eukaryota; kingdom Metazoa; phylum Arthropoda; class Insecta; order Hemiptera; family Aphididae; genus Pemphigus; species Pemphigus obesinymphae. Next base: position 55,118 of record JAIPRL010001695.1, read on the forward strand.
GTAGATAGAATGTGTCTACAAATGTTTTTATCAAAAATATTAAAAACCTATTGTACACTAACACTTTTACGACAGAAATCTAAAATCTACTATTGTTTTTGTATACTAAGTTAATTTCAAATATTTATCACTATTTGATAGAGCGCTATTAGTAATTTAGATTTTGGCTCTGTGTTTGCCTAATTTGATAAGGACTTTCCTAGCCGCTTTTTACTATAGTTCATCATAGGCCGTAGCGCAACCATTCTATCTACAACAGTGGTTTTGATTGATGATATTTTTCACAGATGGGGGTCACTTTAAAGCATAAAAATTATTATAATACATTTTACAATAATATCATTATCAAATAGTAGATACAATAATTTGTAAATTATTTACTTGCAGTTTCGTGTATTACCTATATTACTAATTTTCTTGTATTCCAATGTAATTCCTGATTCTGTATCTTCTTGCAGTAATTAGAGACACTCTAACCCTAGAAATTATTCGATGTCTGTCATAGTCCATTTAAGTTGTCCTTTGACTTATCCTACACACTATTTACATCTTGTTCACCATCAATTTATGGTTTTCTAAAGATTCCATTGAAGCTAATTTTATGTTCAGGTGATATTGATTCTTTTACAGCTAGCTCCACATTATAGATATATTTAAAGTTAAAAAATTGATTATTCTTCTCCTTCTCCTTCTCCTTCTCCTTCTCATTCTCCTTCTCCTTCTCCTTCTCCTTCTTCTTCTCCTTCTCCTTCTTCTTCTTCTTAGGCTATTACAGACCTATTAGGCCTATTGTCACATCAACACATCGTGTCCATTCTTCCTTGTCATTTACAGCTTCTTCTGCGTTCCTTACGCCCAGTAACTTTAAATTTTCCCGTATTCTATCTGGCTCATCTTGTCGCTTCCGGATCTCTTGGAGTTTGGTTTCCATTTTTTTATTTGTTCAATTATTTCTTCTGATCTCCAAACATGTTTAACCCAACTTATTCTCTTACTTTTTAAGCTTCCACAAATTTTAGTATCATCAAAATTACTTCCAATTCTTCATTGTTTCGTTTTTTATAATCTCCTTCGTTGTTTCTCTTTGGACCAAATATCTTTCTCAGAACCTTCCTTTCGAACGCTTTTAACTTTTTTAATAAAGTATCATTCAGTCTGAGGCCTGTTGTTACTGGAAACTCATCAGATACCTCTTCTCCAAAACTTACTTTACTTTTTTGATTTAAGTGTGATTGCTTTTACCATACTGATTAGCTTTGCTGGTATTCCCATTTGGCCCAAAATATTCCACAATTTTTATCTGTTAACCAAGTCGTATGCTGCTTTGAAGTCTACGAACATTAAGTGTACACTGTACATCCTTGTTGAACTAATAGCTATTCTCAGCTACTAGTTTAACTATATGTATTTAGTATACTGTTATTTTCCAATCATAAATCCAGCTTGATACTCACCTATAATTTTTATGATATAAGGGTTGAGTCTGGTTAGTAATATATTTGACAGGAACTCATATTTTGTGTTGAATAACGAGATTCCTCTGTAATTTTTATACCTCATGATGTCACCTTTTTTTATAAACAGGGCATAGAATAGATACACGCCATGTTTCGGGTATTTTCTCTTACTTCCAGATAGTTTAAATTAATTTATAAAGTTGGTTCAGCAAGCACTAACCTCCTTTTTTTAAACACTTTGAAACTATTTCATCTTCTCCTAGAGCTTTGCAATTCTTAAGCATATCCAATCTAATTACTACTAATTCTTCTTTCGATGGCTTTTCTAGTAACTGTTCTACTGTAGCGTACATCAGTACAGTAATATTAACAATTAGTTGGTTTAAAAGTTCTTTAAATGTCTCTTTAAATTCACATACAATTTCTTAATTTTTTGTCAATAAGATTTCGTCACTTTTGTTCATTAATGTTGGTCTAAACTGATACCCATATTTTACTTCATTCGCTTTTTCAAAAAAGATTTTAGAGATGCTAATTCTGTTATTTTCTATTGTATATATACGTTATTTTTTCCATAGTTTCTTACTCCTTCGATAATCCTTTTTCATTTCTTTGTTTTATTACTAGCAACCTATTGTTATCCTTACTTAGATTCAGTAATACTTTCATTCGTGCTTTGTCTATTCTATTTTGAACAGACTTACAATCCTCATTAAAAAACCACGATTTCTTCGTATTTTTTTCTTCATATCTAAATATTTCCCTTGCTGTTCTTTTTAATATTTATTCCGATTCTCTCTGTGTCTTATTTAAATTTTAACTTTCTCGTATGCCTTGTAATCACAATATTATTAACTTGATATTGTAATATTATTTTTTGCTCTCCCAAGAAAGTGATCCGACATCGCATTACTTCCTCGCATGCTTCTTATGTCCATTATGCAAAACTTTATCGAACTATCTACGAACATATTGTGATGTATTTGGTTTCTTACAAATCCACATGGTGAATTCCATGTTTATTTATGTATATTCTTGTGAGAGAAGCATGTACTACTTATGATCATATTTCTAGCAACAGCCAAGATAATCAATTTGATTTGATTTTAAATAAAGGATGTAAATAAATATACATATTATAAAAAATAGAGATATATAAATATAAGTAAAATAAATGTATATTTTAAAAATAAAATGTGCCTAGATTATTCAATAAATTTTATAAGTAACAACTAGTTTCTATCGTAAGTCATTATCAGGTTATAAATGAATCATAAAAAAACAATATACTTTTTTTTTTGTTTTTTATTATTCATTTGTAACCTGATAATGAGTTATAATCGAAAATAGTTGTAATAAATACTCTAGGTAAATTTTCTTCTTATATTTTATTTTTATAATATATATTTATTTTTATTTCTCATATCTCCTCTGCTATTTTTTTACTCTTTTTTAGGATTCAATTTTCAAATTCCCCCTTTAGTTAACTGTTTCTTTGATGTTTGAAGTTTTTTGTAAAATACTTCAACTTAAATCTAATAATATAATATAAGTAGGAATAGGAATATTAATATTCTTAACCTCTTTCACCCCACGGGTATAGGTACTTATACCTAAACTCACCACAATATATGACATGTAACCTAACCTAACCTAATGACTTGTGTATGTCATTTCAGCCAGCCACCAAGCCAACTCCTCCCAGAGCCAGGGCTACAATGTACGGACTAAGCACTTTACGCCGGGACGGAGACGTTAGCGTCAACGTTATGAACAGTTACACCACGGTCAAGACCAAGTTTTTGGTCGGTCCGCTCACAATGAAAGTCGAAAAAGAGGTAATTTATTATCAGTATTTATATTAAACTAAAATAATTGTTTAGTTAGTATATTTCATAAGGAGTGTAGAAATCAAAATTTTGGCCGAACCGAACTTCGAAATTAAATAAGCAAAAGAAAGATCATCAAATTTTTTGTCGATCTTATAAATTTTTTTATAGAAGGCCATTAGATTAGCTTAGTCGCGAACTCGAACCCATTTCAAAAATCTTTGAGTTCGAATAGCTTGTCCAAGTTCGAACTTCTCCTCGAGTTTAAACTTCTACTCATGTTCGGTTCAGTTCAAAATGTTACTATTTAAGTTTGATTTTCAAACCCGATTTTTCGAACTTCTAACCGTTCAATCCACCTCTAATCAACAATAATTTGTAAGAATAAAAAAGAAACAAACGTAGTAGAATACGACTTAATGGTACTACATATATCAAGAGACATGAAACTAGTTTTAAATTGTGAAATTAATATTTAGTAATAATAATGAAGGCTATTTTTAATACTTAGAACATTTTTTTCCTATCTATATCACACTATTTAACCGAATATATATATATATATAACTTTGACAAATGTATATACTTTATACCTAATTTAAAGTTAATTTCATAAATAAAAGTATAAAACTAATTTATATCAATAATGCTAATGTATGATTTATGTATAAATAGATATTCAACAAATTTGTTTATAAACCAATTATAAGTTGTTGTATAATGGTTAACTTTAAACTTGAACAGGCACTGTGTACCGCAATATATAATGTTCCAAAATTTTTAAATTAGAAAATAATTTGATGGCTTACGATTAATGGCGGATCCAGAATTAGACTTGGCAGGGAGGGGGGAAATCTTGCATAGTTTTATTAGATGTTAAGATATTCTTATGGGTGTTGATTGGAGAGGAAGGGGTCAAGTGAAGGACATGCCTTTCCTAGAGAATCGATGTCAAACAAAAAAAATAATAATGATTGGATATGAAAATATGTCTGAAGTTGATCAATATTATAGACATTAATATTCATAGAATTTGTCACATGAAGGCTTTTTTTTATCAGTTTACTTCAACACAAAAATTCACAACTCATATTTTAGTCTTAAGAATATATCTCAATATATAAATTAATATAAAATTAAATCTATTACGATATAATAAAATCGATTTTTTTTTTTTTTAATTGTAAACTTAAAGACAATATTAAAAACAATGATTTAAACTAGTATTTATTCATAAAATAACAATTAAATTATTAAACTCAGGTATATATAAATAAAAATGTAATAAATTGTGTTCTATATAGAAGGTACATAATAAGAACAATTTTTTTAATGATTTTGATTTTTAAATTCAAATTACTCTGTGTTACTTTCTAATTGGAACACACTGTGCAGAATATAAATCTATTTTATTTATTTAAGTCAACAATCTATTAACAGTTATATTAGGTTATGTTATTAAAATATTACTCTATATTGTCATAAAATACTGCAACCATATTTTAATCGTACGGTGAACACAAATCATATAATTATTTAATTCTTTATACTTTATAGTAATAAAAATTTAATAAATTATGACTGTCGACAATAATTAGTATAGGTATAGTAAAATATCATAAAAATGGTTTAGGTGGGAATACCCTTTTTACCCCCTGGATCCACACTGGCTACGGTAAATATTGAATAATATTCAAATTTACTAAGGGATAAGTGAAAATTAGCATATACTTAAAAAAAAAAATTGTGACTAACGATTTTCATGATTTTTGTAATATTTCAAGTGTATTTTATTTAAAATAGGTACATCTATATAAACATTTTACTAAGTATACATCTAAGTATACTAAGTATGTTCTTCATTAAAGTATTTATGTAAATATTTATGTAAACAGTAAATTACTCTATATAATGTACAGTAAATTTCGAGATTATTGAATTTACCGTACAGCTATTTTACTACTTTATTATATCCAAAATTCTGGGATTTATTTAAACTTTTTCCGATTCTCTTCATATGTAATCTTATTTGAGTGTAAATTATAAATGTACATAAGCTTAATAGTTTAAAAATTCAAGATAATTAAAATATATAGGTACCTATATTATATATTTATATATTTAGAACATATTTTTAACTGCCTAACGAATTTTGTGTTTGTTACAGAAAAGAATTACTTCTGATTAATGTTTTTGTACTGCATAGGGATTTAGGGCATATATTATAATGGGTTCAAATATTTTGACGTGCATTGAAATATCAAATAGGTAACATGATGTTTTTTTTCCAAAATAGAAAAAATCTTAAAAAAAAAAACGCCGAAATTTCATGGCAAGACAGCTTTGTGTAACATTTAAATTACGTACGCGATACGCCGGATACTTTTTAGATCATAAATCTAAACGCCACTGCCAACCAACGCCGTAAATATACAGAGAATGTCTGGAACGGCGATGAAGTGCGTGTTTTCGTTAACGAGCTGTTAGAGTCTATGTGGGTTTATATTCCATATACTTAGACTTATCTTTAAACTTTTCCAGCGGACTCGTCCATTTATGTATGTACATACAATATACATATTATAATACATTCGTACAATTTACAAATATTTTGACACAATAACGTAAGTCGTTCAATTTAACGTGTAGTTTTGTATGCTCGTCAAGTAGGTTGATTTTATTCTGTCAACATAATAAATTCAAAAGTGTCTAAAAGTCTACATATGGATACTAACCTAACTAGCTAATAATCTTGACAATCGGTTATACACCCAACATTTTATTTGTGGATATTTCAAATTTTTTAAATGACACGTTGTTTTTAAGCTGACCAAACACAGGTTTTTTTTTAAAGTTAACAAAAGTGAAGCAAACGCAGTCAATTTAAAGTTAATTTAAGTTCCAATAGTAATATCGATATCTTATAAAATCCACAACAATATCTTATTATTATGCAAAAACTGAAAATAATAATTTAATATTTGGGATGAAATTGTTAACGGATCCACATTATATCAGAGTGATACATCTTGAAGCATGAGATAAATTACCGGAATCTATTTAATTAACTGATCGTAATAGTATGTAGAAATAATAAATACCACATAAGAAAAATACTCCGTAATTACGTAAAACCAGGAATGGATTGAATTTCAAAATCTCCATAAATATCCCAAAAATGGTTAATAGTTTTTTTAATTAAATTAAGTTAACTTTGTACTTTTACTCTGCTAATTACAAGTATTATTTTACTAATTATAACAAAAAACAATAATAATCGACTTCATCAAACACAGAATCGTTTTGGACAATTTTAGGGTTTTTTCCCGTTCATTTTCTAAAAACTACAATAAATATATGTTTAATATATACTTGTACTTAACACATTATTGTAAAAGATTTAAACTCTGTAAACAAATTTGAATGTGTTGGCCCGTCTTCTAAAGATAGATTAAGGCATTTTTTTTTTATTATTACAGATTAAAATATAATCAATGTTTGAAAATTAGTAAATTTTAATAATAAATAACACGGCTAAAAATAAAATTAAAATAAACGTCTGGATTGATTCCTAGAAGAGAAACTGATGAATCCAAAACAGTTTTCAGAATTGAAATCCGACTTTTCAAAGTCTCACAGTTTTGTCGCGCTTTTAGGTCAAAATTTTGTTAGTGTTGTGACCCAAATATGCAAACACAATAAAAAAATGTAATAAAAAATGTTTATTTTACTTTTTTATATTAAAGAGATAATTAAATAATAAAATTAATTAATAGTTTTATGTATATTTTTATTTGTTTTATATTTTTTTATTAAAACTTAATCAAACATTTTTGATTCCCTTGTCATTCATCGATAATTATCGATAATCGATATCGATATCGATAATAGTAATAAACAATAGATAATAATAATCCATTGTTTATTACCATTATATGATTCTTCGAATTATTACAGTGTTCTTAAGAATACAGTTTTACAAAAAAAAAAAATTCATTCCTTAATTCAAACATTTTCAAAGAACCTTTTATGATTAATATACTTTTTTCTGAAAACGTAAATACTACATAAAAGTTAAACGTTATGTTAAAAGTTTATTGCATAAAAGTTTCAGTATAAGAAGATATAAGGTAGGAAAATCACAATTATATATCTCACTACTCTAAATCCACCCTTCTATGTGACTATAAATTATTTTTAAAAATAGATTTGGTCCAACAATAATCAATGTTTACATGTAAAATTCTGCTTCAGTGTCAAATGTAAAAAAATACCGATCAAAGAGTTGAATCACTTAGCTCGTTAGATAGGATACTAGTGGTAGATGTATTGAATTGAAAATCAATATCATAAAAGCTTTTAATTCTTTCGATTCTGAGCGAAGCTATTATTTTCCGATTTATTAAAATTTTTCTATTTTTTCAATTTTTTTTCTTTATGTTTAATAAAATTACTAAAAAAAATTAAAAATTCATCTCTTGAAAATATTAAATACTATAAATTTTCTATCAAAAATATATTCGTCCGAAAACTCCTCTATCCAAAAACTATATATAAATGAATAAAAAACCATCAAATTTCAATATTTTATAAAAATTACTGAAAATTAGTCAACAATTATTGATATTTTAACTACGTCAATGTGGTGCTTTGATAAATAATAATTAGTATTAATATCAAGTTTCTAACATTATAATTTTCCAAATTATAAACATTTTTGGTCGCATTTTTGGTAGGTTTCTTTCATGTTTAATAAGAACTACTAAGGAAAAAACTTTTACTTTATTCCATCTACTCAAAAAAGTGTATATAATATACATAAATAAAAATCAAATCACATCATTATAATACCAATATATTCCTTTCTACGCTCAGTACGCTCTACGCAGGGTTAAATATATATATTTTTTTATTGTGATGCTAAATTTTTTTGTATTTTACAAAAGTTCTGAAGGCTAGTAATATTTAAAATACATCAGTCGATATGTTTAAATATTTTAAAATAGTATATATTATAGTATTATGTATATTAGGTATATAGCTTGTTACTATGATGATTTTTCTGGTATTTTAACAGTTCGGACGAGGTGCTAAAAAGGAGCTGAGATCGGCGACTGCCACCACTGGCGAGCTCGTCGGACGTCTCAACTTGCGAGTACTGAACGGCGGCGCTACCACGCTGCACTCCATCCGCGTACACCAGCCAAAACAAGTACAGGATAATATTTTCCAACAGATAATAGATATCAGATTACTATTATAATATTATTATTATTACGGTGGTGGATATACCATCATAGACAATTATTAACTAAAGAGACTGAAATACTCCGATTGTGATACGAACAAAAAGGATATTATTATCATATTTGTTTTCATGACATTTTCAACGAAAACGTGATAACAACTATTTATATAGTAATTAGTATACAATTATTATACAAATTAGTATACATATAGTAATTAGCACAAATATCGTCGAAAATTTTTTTTTTTTTTCATTTTCATTCAACCGCAATCCTGGGTCAATTTAGTTAATATAAGTTTATATGGTAGATACGGTGGCATCCTGGTTGCTTCATAGCCAGACAGACGTATAGAGTTTTTTCAAACTCAACTTAAATACAAAAATCAGTGGAATCTATGTTCGTATAAAAAAATATAATTCATAAAATCGGTAATATTCAGAATATTATCAGTCTTAAAAAACATACAAAAAACGACTTTAGTAATTAGATATATAAAATTCTTATTCAAATCAATTTGTGTAGTTGTAAAAATTATTTAACCTCTTATATATATTTAAATTCAATCCAGTGAACTTAGGTTGAATATTACTCAAACTACTGTGTGATGCTATTGAATAAGTATAATAATATATTATTGTTTTATTATCCAGAGTCCAGATGTTGATGACTTTTATTATTTTTATATTAAACCTTAGACGATCCCTAGTCTATTAAGTAATTTTTTTTTTGTATTTTTATGCTTTTATAGTAAATTGAGTTTTAAGGAAAATGGTTAAAATAGATTTTGAAGGGTATTTTTCTAGGTATTTTGAATATCATCAACATCCTGGCCTTGATTAAATAATAGTGTATTCTAACGAAAAATTTTACGTTATAAAGGTCCTCAGTATAAATGTTAAATATATATATATATATTTATTTATATATATAGTATACCCATATCTCTTATAATCGCTTTATCGTATCGGATAACACATATAAAGTAGGTCATGATAAGTGGTTTTGAAACAAATTATTTTTTAACCGTACTTGACATGAGGCATTTGATACATAAGCTCAAGGATCGGTCCAATCTTGTCGATTGTATAAAGTTTTCTGATCGCGAAATGCCCACAAAAGGAACACCAGGGAACTGCGGGGAATTTTTTCCACCAAACAACGAGCGATTCTCACAAAACGAAATAAACTGACTATTCTGCCAAAATATAATACTTAAATCATAATTTATATTTCCTTAAAAACTAAAAACCTACAAACTATAGGAAATAATCTCATTAAAAGAGTAATAAAAAATTAGAAAATTACTCGATAAAAATCTGTATCTTAAAATTACGCATATTATTTATCATGCTGAAAACTTTCTTTAAGATGTAAAAAGGTAAATTATATTAAAATATGATATATATTTATTTTCGAACAAAAATAATGACATTATTCGTTGATTAAGAGCTAAAATTTCGATTTTTATTCATACCCGTATAAGCCCTAATAGCACATAAATGCTCCCTGGAAGGTCTTAGGATGGCCCATTGGGACCGTGAGACTCTAATAGGAAGTTCCTGTTTAGATCCCGAACTGGTCTGAGATGGTTTTAGGCACTATGTAGACTTCCGGATGTCCGAGTTGAGACCGTCCACAAAACTGCCGCCGCCAGGAACCATTTATAAACCAATTAAAATTATACAATTTATAAAAATTTTTAAATTTTAAAAGTCTGGGGGAGTTATTGGGGGAGGGGGAAGAACAAGACTTTAAAATTTTAAAAAATTTAACACAATTTGCACTAATTTGGTGAAAATAAATCGAAACTTTAAATACATACATATAGACAGTATTGAAAATTTCGAAACTTTGTCAAACGGTTTTCTCGATTATAATAAGGACAATATAGATGGTTAAAATGCAAAAAGAGCTAAGTGATATTTTTCTAGGTTTTTAGAAGAACCAAAAAACTATTTGTTCATAACTTTTTCCAAAATAATAATAACGTTTATTCCCCAAAAATTGATACTTAGACATTAGATATTAACATTATATTGAGTGTATAACTATACAGAAAATATTATACATTATACAGCATGCTCAATATATGTAACTGTGAGTACTCTGTATATCTCCTCAAGTTTTTAACTAATTTGGATTGTCTCTTTTTTGTGTAATATAACAGTGCTTTTCAAACTAAAGGTCACGGCCCCCTAGGTGGCTGTTAAATATTTTTACTCATTTATTTAAAATGTTGAAAACTATTAAATGTTGAATTAATGTTTACAATCTTACATAATTTTCTAACCATGAATGAGCTACAACATCAATTTCAAACATAACACTTGATCAAAATACGTCTGAAAAACAAAATTTTTTATGTAAATATTTTTCAATTCAAATGAAAATATAATGAATATGATAAGATAAAACTACCATTTTATACTTCATTAAAATATGACAACATTTCTTGGACAATGTGAAAATAGTTATACCTAATTGAAATTACACTTGAAAACTAATTCTATAAAAAGAAACTCATATAATTAATATAAAAATAGTATGACTTATGACCTAAACTTTTTAATCCTAGAGAAATCCTGTAATATGCCCTAAAATATCACCGAGTATCCTGTATTACTTCTCTACGAGATAACAAGGACTCCCATGAGACTCTACTCATTTACCTAATGTTCGACTTATTAATACTAACTAGTCTCTATGGACTCCTATTTTAGACACTTGTAGGACTATAAGACTTCCAGTACTACCAAGAGGAGTTCATGATAGAAATGTATGGGACAGAAATAGGATAGTTTTCAGAATCCCCAGTACTATGGGACAATATAAAAATGAGTACTAATTTTTGGATTTTTTTCTAATAATTTTTTTTATTTAAATTTTATATTAAAAATTCTAAAAATTTCAGTATGCGCAGTTTAATTTTTTTTTCTGATACCTATTTTGATGTCAAATTTAAACAGGACAATTTTTAAAGTAATTTTAATGTTACTATGGTTCTGACTCGACCAATGTAACTCGAACAATTTTGAGTTTAGGGTCACAATTTGTACATAAAGATCATTAAAGAAATAAATCTATCCAAATAAATCTGAATTCAAAAATTGACGCAGTAAAACTTTAAACTTTTATCCATTCAAAAGTTTAAAAAAAAAAAACATTTTATTTTTATTTTTCGGCTATCTTAACCTTAACAAAACAGACCGTTCCGAATGCTACGTATTTCAGTCTTGACAAGCGATTCCTGTCGGGAATTATTTAGACATTACGGGTTCGTATAGACAGCTCTCGGGAGGTACTTTTTTGACACTTCCAGAGCCTTACTTTTTCGGCACATCCCGGGAGCTATATATTATGAATTGAAAAATAACGAATTGATTAGATCTACTTACATCCGACCTCTTGGGCAAAACTAGCTATGGATGAAGATAGAGGCATGGGTGGTAAGATAGGATCGGACTCGGACTGATGTCAAAGTGTGTTATACACTCCGGTGTATAACATACTAAAATTCACTTTTTTAGTATTCTCAAGAGGAGGCTATGTCCCTCTCCTGCCCCCTAATGGGCACCAATGTACAGGGCTTTAAGCAAAGGGGGTTAGACAAAACCGAAAGGCACTAGGTCCACTTCCCCTTGAATTATGAGCAATCCAAAACTCCATTTTCGACTACCCAAAAAAGTAACTTTTAGTATCTTATATATATATATACCTTAGTATATATATTTATACATTTATGCCACCAGTCCGAGCCCGTTTTGGCTGTTATTGAATGCGCTACAGTGATTCAAAAAATTTCCCCTTCTTTACCGTGTCTGTAATTGTATACCATCAATCGCGGATTTATGTTCCCACAAATTCCATGTTAGCCTGTAAAGTTTTTTTTTCAATTAACTCGATATTGACACGGTCTACTTAAGTCTGTGTAGACTGTCCACATGAAGGTCGGACATCGAACATCAAGATAGTCTACGACCGTCATATTACCGTCCAGTACCGGTACGGAAATCAAATGGGCCGTTCTCATTTCCGGTCGACAACTCCGGGGAGGTATTTTGTGCTGTTAGGAAATGTATCAACTACACAGTTATAACCCTGAAATTTTAAACGGCTTGAACTCGATCAGTTTTAGGTTTATTACAATAGTTTATACTTAATATACATTAAAATTACTTTAAAAAATCCGGTGTCGAAAATGAGTATTCCCATTTTACAAACAAAAGTTGGTACACTGAGCATGCTCAAATCTTGAAAGGCCAAAATTATATTTAAAAAAAAAAATGCAGGATAATGTATATTTTTATATCTTCTATTAATAAATTAGAGAATTTGATCATTTAACAAAAACCAAAAAAACTTGATTCCACTAAATATTTGCTTTTACTATGCAAATAACGTATAGGTATGTCATTATTGTACACTAAAGATAACATGGTTATCGATATATGTATTAAATATTACGCAAAAAGGGAACAGTTCAAATTGGTTACAAAGTTGATGAGATATATTATCACTTACATACAATTATTCTTCAAAAATGATCGCATCAATTTGACTGATTGACCAGTTTCATACAACACCTCTATCTATAATACATGATATCCTTGAAATTCTATATATGTATATTATTAGACCCTTTTTTCTTTCAACCGGAAAAGTATTATGATAATATAGAAATAACGAAGCAACTGGTGTGCGCCCGAGGGACTAAAATAAAGGTGTAGGGCCACGTGCTTTGTACATATGATCACGCCAAAGGGGACCAAACTAAAACGTTTGTCGAACGTTAATGCTAAAATGGTTTTAGCTACAGGTTGAGAACTCAGATGAGCATGACAAGACTAGGGAATACATGTGGAAGCGGTCCAACATGATTGCCCACCTCGTGTCGCAGAAATTGACGTTCGCCACCAAGTCCATATTGACGCCGACCCCGAAAAAGACGTCCACCAAAGCATAAGTATCAGGCAACAGGTGTGTATATAACGCCAAAAACGATTGTATATACTATTGTATACTAATCGTCGACAATGAAACCGTTCAAAATCCAATTCCATTCAAAATCTTTCAAAATGTCTTTTATATATTTTACCAACTATTCTTAATGTTTTTATATCAAGCGTATGCTATACACAAATCCATTTTCACAGTATACCTATTACAATGTGTAAATAAAACATTTCTACGCTCTACATAAAGTACAGCACTTTTCTTGAGAATTGTGGAGTCAAAATTTAAACAAAACAAAAATTATCAAAGATGAAATTATTTACACTATGTCGAGTGTAGTTTCTTTACTTTTATCTTTAATTTTAAAATTAAAAGTGAAAAGTGTCCAATTTAAAAAAAAAATTAATAACACTATATAGTATTATTATATATTATATATTATATATATTATATATATTATATATTATATAATAACATTATATATTTTTATCTACCTATATATGACCAAAAAAAGTATCATAAGAAATGGCTCAGAGATGTAGAAAAGTCATTTTTTAATGCCTCACAAAAAGCATCGACTTTTTTTTGATTATTTAACGTCAATGAGCAAAAATAATGTCACAACCTAAACGATTTGGCTGACTGAGTTAACTTTAGGGGAGCTAGCTACCTCTCTTCCTCCCCCACTAGTTTTACTCCCACGTGGATCTACAAGGCGTTTTTGTTAGCTTTTATATGACACTGGGAGGAGAAATATGTCGGCGTTGAAACCTCGTCTTGAGATTTTTTATGATAATAATAATAATAATAATAATAGTATAATAATATAAAGCAAGAATAAAATATACGGTTTTAAGAGGGTTGCAGATGCTTCAAATGAGATGATTTCTTTATTATTTACTACGAAACCGTTTACACCGGGTAGGATGGATCTGTGTAATAATAAAAAAAAAATACCCGTAAAACAAAGTTGCATAAAATTTGTATTGCAAATCATAAAACGAAAAGATTATTGTAAAATACTTATATGTTTATTTATTTGTTTTTTGTTTTTATTTTTAGAAATGGAGTTCAACTGTACTCAATGGCTGATTTAATGTTAAGATTTTTTTACTATTTATTTATTTATTTATTTATTTATTTTATTTATATATTAAAAAAAAATACATACATTGTTGTATCTGATACAAATCTATATACAACGTAATCTATTGTACAATAAAAGTATAATATTTTCTACACTACACTTTTTATATTTTTTTATATCAAAAATTAATATATATATATATATATATATAATATGTAATATGTATAATGTATATGTATATATTATATATTTATAAATATAATTGTAAACTATGAATTATTAATAGCATAATTTATTCATGATATGGTGGATATAATCTATTATATTATTTACTAAAAGAAAACTTGTGAGTCTGTAGAAAACGTGATTTTTTTATGCTATAAGTTTAGCGAAAGTATTATCGTCGAAAGGTCTCACCAAGTAGCATTGTAAATTGTAATGTACGATTATTGGACTTTAATTTATATTTTGAAGGAAAGGTCAAGGCGTTTAAGATTTCCTGTATTTAAGTACCTATAAAAAACTGTTGCTTTCGTAATAATTTATCGTATTAATATTGTACTGTAATATTATATCCACAAAAAAATAATATACGTGCATTTCACTGCCTCTTTCTTTTTGAATTTTGGAGTTCTGACAGTGCTTTTATTTTATATATATATATTTTATTTTTTTTTTAGTCTGTAATTTATTTGATAGTTTTTAGAATTTGTTTAACATTCATACCTCTCCCTAGACCCCAAAAACCTATGGGGGACTGAAAACCCGTTTCTTCAGCATCCCCCTTCTACACTAAAAAATAGTATTTTAACATTTTTTCCACTGGAATCTTTTAGATCCCTATCTATTTAAATTTATTTTTATAGTTTTCAGAAGTTTTTTGATACTTCTACATTTGCCACCCATTCACGTGGAGTACAATATCGTAGAAAGATTAATAAATAAGCCAGAAAAAGAGACCCATATTACACTCTTTTAAAAAAAATAATGTAATATATTGAATGTAACAGGTACCTGTTTCTTTCATATAAAATATATGAGACAAAGATCTTAATTTTGTACAATACACAAACACGAGTATATCACATTAATGATTAAGCCAACAGCTGTATTTTGACTTAAAACAATTGCCACACCCAAAACAATTGTTATGTGTACAATCATATGTTTAATAAAATTACTCTTTCCACTACGTTTTCCTTACAACTAGGTGGGGATAACGAACGAGGTTATATAAGCCTTCGTGACATAAACTTGGACGTATTTTTTTCTCCATCAGTTCTCGTGAGTACACTGCTTTTCTTTTTAGCAATCGTGACTGATTGAGCAGGAGATCAGTTTTTCCTTTTGGGTAAATTTCACGTACGTTTCGAGTTGGCCTTACAACCTTAATTTGTCACGTACGTTGAGCCCTTCTATTTCACATTCACTCTACTCCTATTTGTGTATTGTAGCTAATTATTTTATTTGTGCATTTTCATATTCAAATTTGTTTAATTTATTTCAATTATTTTATTTATTTCAAATGTAATCATTGAATATCATTATTTCTCTGATTGATTAACTTCAGTGCTTGGGTAATTTTGGTACACCGTAGTTCAGAGACTTGACTTAATTACAGGGACTAATTAACAGATCATCTGTACATTAATTCTATTTTTAATTAAAGGAACCAAATTATGAACACCCACCAGAATTATAACCATCTCTCTACGGATGTGGATATATATTGTAGTTGGGCTGAGCATTGGAGGTGTTCCATTTATATTCTATTTCACTATTTGAATAATTTTGGTACACCGTAATTCAGAAACTTTACTTCATTGCAGAGGCCTAACAGATCGTCTATACATTAATTCTATTTTTGAATTAGAAAAACCAATTAAGGGACACATATTTCTGTAGTAATACTCAAAAGTATATTTTATGTAGGTAGTAACATTTATTGTACTTACAAACTTCCATCTCATACATTAAATCCTTGTC
This sequence comes from Pemphigus obesinymphae, assembly GCA_025469235.1. Lineage (NCBI taxonomy): Eukaryota > Metazoa > Arthropoda > Insecta > Hemiptera > Aphididae > Pemphigus > Pemphigus obesinymphae. The sequence continues at coordinate 71,679 of JAIPRL010001695.1, forward strand.
ACATTTCATTATACAGGATTTTAGTGTGTAACGTGTTATCTTCAATTATACACCAAGATAAGTACCAATTTGATACCCTTAGATATTCACACATAATCTTTAAGTACCTAGTATAAAAAAAGTAATGTTTAGTCACACCCAATAATAATATTCATTATTCATACTATTATAATTTATCCATATCGTATCTTATTAAATTACCAACTTAGTTTCTTCATTTATACCAAGTTTACCATTTTTATATATAATCTATCTTATAATCAGCGAAATGTACGTCTTGTAACATTAAAGTTAATTTTTTTTTTGTTTTTATTATATTGCAATAAATGAGCCTTATCATGTCCATCAAAATAGCACCCTCAAATTATGCAAACCATTCTAATGTGGTATCAATATTTAGAATTTTCTACATTTTTTTACGCTATTTTTAGAATTTGTTACGGTCTGAATTTTCTAGAATTCAAAAAATTCAAAAATAGACCAGCACCCGCATATTTTCCGATTCTTTCCAAAATAATGCTCCGAATTTGCTGGATTTTGCTACGCTAATTTTAGAATTTTCTACTGCTTAGTTTTTGCTACAAGCCAGAAACAAATATGCGAGTACTATCTTGACACAGTATCCACAATCCGCACATTATCCCATTCACAAAATTAATATATCGTAAAACCGACGCTAGAATGCTAGATAATGTTAAAAATATGTTAGCGCAAACGATTTTCGATGAAAATTCATGTTAGAATTTCTCATTTTTAACAACTTACAAACATCGTATGAATATGAAACGAAAAACAAATTATAGATAACAATATTATCTAGCACTTAACAGAAGTTTTTTACGATATTTTAGTTTTTTTATTAGTTATGGTTATTAAAAAAATAAAAAATGTTGAGTTTTTGACAATTCATAAAACATGTTTAAATACACATATCGAAAAACCACTCCGTAAGGCACTAGATAATTTTGTTTTTTATCATTTGATTTTTATTTCATGTTTCTAAAATATTTGTAAGTTATTATAAATGAGAAATGCAAGTAATATTTTCACTAAAATGTTATTAATTCATAAAAAACAACCATAATAAAAAATTATACAGTAATGGGACTAATTAATTATTAGTCATTTTAAAAATACATTTAAAAATTTTTATTTGTTAAATTTTCATTTTTCTTAAAATTTTCTAAAAATTGCCTATATAAAACCCCTTAAAAATGGCCGGGCTGACATCCTCTTAACTGTAATTTGATTATTGTTTTATTTTTCTACAATATTTTCGAGTGAAGATAAAAGATAAATAAATTCGTAAAAATTATATTTAACACATACCGTGGTTACACAACAATAAAAAATGACATTGAGTCAAGACTATTTCGAAATTACTTTTAAAATATTTTCAAATTATTGAATTTTCATTTTTCTTATTTTTGCACTAAAATTGCCTATACTAATCCCCTTAACAGTCACGTACCATCCTATTAGTTTGTAAAACGCATAATTATTTCTAATTATAATATCATGTTTTTATGAAATATTTATCCAAAACTATATTTTGAACAAATATAAATTATAAAATGTATTTAATCAAACTTATAGTGAATTACCAAATATTTACAATACATAAAGAAAAACTCTATCTATGTCGTAACATTTTTGGTATTTTCATAATACTCTTTAAAAATTAATATTAATGAAATGAAATTTTCTCATGGTTCCGGTGTCATACAAATTACGTACTAAATATTGAGCGAAAAAAATTTGGAATATCCAATAGGAGGGGCTGGAGAATTATGCGTCAAACAAATTCTGAAAACTGTCAAAAAGTCAAACAGATAGGAATCTAATGGATTCCAGGGGAATAAATATTAAAATTACATTTTATAGCATAGAGGCAGGAGAAACATTCCTCCAGCCTCTCATAGGTTTTTCGGATCTAGGGGGGAGAATGTAAATTCAAAAAAATTAAAAGCTAAAAATATACACTGTCAGAACCCTAAAATTCAAAAGACGGGAGGCCAGTGAAATGCAAGTGAAAAATATATACTCAATAACTATATAAATAAAATTTGAAGTATACAATTAATAATATGTGAAATTTTATAGTACAAGCAATTTAAGACAGTAAACTATTTAAACATCTAATAAAATCATCAACAATTACGCATGAAAAAATATCAATATTATACTTATTTACAAATATCATACATCTATTTACAAGTATTATTATATAAAATAAATACTTGTGACTATTTATAATATTATTATATTATATACCCGAAGTTACAATATTATACACTTTAATTTTGCGTTTACGTATTTCAACAACTAAGTTGTCATCTTCAGCGCGTACCAAAAACTAACCGTCAGAAACAATATACAATCGTATATATTATAGTTTATTCCTGATGACGTCACCACAAACCGACAGATGGTCGTGAGTCATCGACCACGCCCACCGCAGGTTTATGCTAATGCCATCTGGCTTACATTTAATTAATTGAAATAATGAATTTTTATACCCGATGACGTCACCACAACCCAACAGATGGTCGTTAGTTATCGACCACGTCTACCACAGGTTTATGCTAATGCCATCTGGCTTACATTAAATTAATTTTAATAACGAATTTTGTAATGGACTTAAGTCCTAGTTTAACAAGATATTTTAATTTTTTGACATATCTATTACTTCTCTTATGTTTAATTCCTTATAATTATTTACATGTTTTAAACATTTTGCTAATTTTATACTATGATTTGTATTTAATAAATGTTCCGCAACAGGAGATTTATCGTCTTCTTGTTTTTTGACATTTCTTTAATGTCTCTTTACCTAATATCTATATTTATTTTTGTTTTACCTACATAGCATTTATCGCACCCCTCACATTAAATTTTATAAATACCCGATTCTTTCCTTCCTCTATTTTATCTTTTGGCTTTCCTAATAGTGCTTTTATATTATTATTTTTAATTGTTGCTATATTAACCCCATAGTTTTTAAAAATATTTGTAGTGGCATCTGAAATTTTGAGATAATATACTATTGCTGATCTTATTATTTTGTTCTCTAACCCGTTTTTAAGAGTGCTAACCATAATAAGTTCTTTTGACCATTTATGTTTCCTAACCATTTTTAAAATTAAATCTTTCTCATACTCTTTAAATTTAGCGATTTCAGTTATTATTTTTAATTATTTTTCGAAATCCTTTTTATCTAAGGAGATATTAACTAATCTAAAAACTGTGACGTGCGTGTCCTTGAACTTCCGAAGACACTAAACCAAAGGTGTATGTAGGATATAAATAATTAATAATTTAAATAACAAAGTTTTCCGCCAAATGATTATAAAATTTATTGTTTGTTCACAAAATATTAACTTAAATGATCGCTGTGGATCGACAGATTTAAAATAGTTCAAATTATTCTAATAATAAATTTTATTAATATAATAATAATTATAATTGTTGCGTATACCTGAATTAACATATATACGTAATTATATTAATTTTAATATATATATAAAAATTATCTCCGAACTTGCGAGGTTTCGTCGTTGCATCGACTGCTCGGCATTTTTACCCCGCCCAAGTCAGTCTCGCTACGATCGTAAAAGTGCTAACAACATATTATATATATTAATTTGACACAATTCTATTTTACGA